>SOPF01025672.1:0-47760 GCA_012979155.1 Hypericum perforatum
GGACTTAGCAACAACAAGTTAAAAGAAGTGTAGCCATCCTTGTTCCCTTCAAGTCACAGCCAAATTGAGTCATCTTATCCTCACAAAATGGCAGCCACGGATTTGGGCCAAGAAGCCCAAAGTTGGCCCAAATAAACCACCAAGTTTGACCCACTCGGATAGAATCGGCCCATGATATTGGATCAAGCAGTTTCCCAACTTAGACGACGAAATAGAAGACGCTGTTTGGATACATTGTAGCTACTGATGTCTTCTTTGCAATGCCGTTGACGGCGCATCAATCCGACGTTGGACGGGAAAGTTATGAATTTTTGAGTAGCAAGAGGTCAAGTCTGACGCCCTCCACGGGTAGCTACGGTTTAGACCATTTCTTGCAACATTTTGCCTTGTCAAGTCCGTCTTGCTTGCTTCCTCGAGGTCTTGGTCGTGCCTCCTTAGATAATTGTCCATAAAGCTCCTAAAAAGCAAGAAAACATAAGAAAAGCAAACAAACACGACAAAAGAACAAAATGTACAAAAACAAGACAAAAACATAGAAAACTCGTAAAAACGATAAGTAACAAACGCTAAATTTACACTAAAATGTACATAAGTAATGAGTGTTTTTGACACTCATCAATGACACATGAAGGCCTAAGTTGGGTAAGTCCAATGCAATGTGTTTTGAAGAAAAGAGGCATCACTATCATTTCCAATGCCAACAACGAGCTTATACCGACAAGAATGGTAGTAGGCTATAGAGTTTGAATTGAATTCCGTAAGCTCAATAAGGCAACTCAGAAGGATCATTTTTCACTACCATTCATCGACCAGATGTTGAATAGGTTGGTAGGACACAATTTTTACTGCTTCTTGAATGACTATTCAGGATATCTCCAGATTGCCATTGCACCGGAGGATCAAGAGAAGATAACCTTCACTTGCCCCCTACGATACATTTGCTTTCTGTCGCATGCCTTTTAGTTTATGTAATGCACATACAACTTTTTAGCATTGCATGATGGAAATTTTCTCGGACATGGTTGAGTGGCAGATCGAGATATTTACGGATGACTTTTCAGTATTCGGAGATTCGTATCAAGAATGTTTGTCACACTTGCATAAGGTGCTTGAATGATGCAAAAAGACCAACTTGGTGCTTAACTGAGAGAAATGTCATCTCATGGTAATAGAAGGTGTAGTACTTGGTCACAAGATATCAAACAAGGGGTTAGAAGTTGACAAAGCCAAATTGGAAGTCATTGACTAACTACTACCTCCGGTGAACATGAAGGGAATATGGAGTTTTTTACGTCATACTGGGTTCTATCGGTATTTCATTAAAGATTTTTCAAGAATAACAAAGCCACTTTGTAGGTTGCTTGAGAAGGAAGCTCCATTCATGTTTGATGAAGCATGTCAAGAAGCTTTCACCAAACTAAAGAAGGCACTTGTGTTAGCACCAGTGATCATATCTCCGGATTGGAAGCTCTCATTCGAAATGATGTGTGATGCAAGTGATTATGTTGTTGGAGCAGTGCTTGGTTTGAAGAAGACTACAGGATTCCATGCCATTTATTATGCTAGTCGCACATTGGTTGATGAACAAATCAACTATGCAACAACTAAAAAGGAATTCCTGGTAGTAATCTTTGCCCTTAATAAATTCCGATCTTATTTACTTGGTAGCAAAGTAACCGTGTACACAGATTATGCAGCCATTCATTATCTATTCAACAAGATGGATACTAAACCAAGGCTTATTAGATGGATCCTTCTACTCCAAGAATTTGACATAGAAATTAGAGACCAAAAAGGTATAGACAACCCAGTTACAGATCATCTCTTGCACTTAGAACACACATTGGTAACATTCTCTTATCCTATCAATGAATTTTTTCCAGATGATCAGTTATATGTATTAGATATTATTTCCATTTCATGGTATGCTGACTTTGTAAATTACATTGTAAGCAACATTATGCCTCCTAACATGTCTTCCTACAAAAAGAAAAGGTTTTTGCGTGATGTTAGGTATTATGTGTGGGATGAACTATAAATGTTCAAGCAAGGTAAGGACCAACTGCCGAGGAGATGTGTACCACAAGAAGAGCAAGAGCTTATTCTACACCACTGTCATGACTCTCCTTATGGTGGTCACTTTGCAGGGGAATGCACAGTGGCAAAGGTACTGTAAAGTGGCTTCTATTAGCCTACACTCTTTAAGAACACTGCCAAGTTTGTGTAAAAGTGTGATCACTGTCAACAGATAGGCAATATTTCTCATCGTCACGAGATGCCATAGATGGGCATCATGGAAGTCGAGATATTCAACGTATGGGGTATAGATTTTATGGGTCCATTTGTTTTATCTAATCAAAATCTTTACATTCTTCTTGCAGTAGATTATTACTCAAAATGGGTAGAAGCTATCGCACTTCTGACAAATGATGCCAAGGTGGTGATCATGTTTCTTCAAAAGAACATATTCAGTAGGTTTGGTACTCCAAGGATCCTTATCAGCGATGGTGGCAAACACTTTCGCAACAACTTACTAGCCAATGTACTAGCAAGGTATGGGGTTAAACATAAGATAGGTATAGCTTACCACCTGCAGATAAGTGGACGAGTTGAAGTCTCTAATCGAGAAATCAAGAGAATTGGAGAGGCTACTATCAACCCATCATGAAAAGATTAGTCTAGCAAGCTGGACAATGCATTATGGGCTTATAGAACCGCCTACAAGAGCCCGATTAGTATGTCTCCTTACCAACTGATCTATGAGAAGGCATTACACCTTCCAATCAAGCTAGAACATAAGGCTTATTGGGCTCTCCGTTGGTTAAATCTAAATCTTGAGAAGGCTGGCAAGAAAAGAATGTCATAACTAGAAGCCATGGAGGAGTTTTGTCTAAATGCTTATGATAATGCAAGGCTCTATAAAGAAAGAACGAAGAGGTTGCATGATAAGAAGATTCTCTGCCGAGAATTTTCTATTGATCAACATGTATTATTGTATAACTCGTGACTGAAGATTTTTCCAAGAAATCTTAAGTCCTGATGGACAGGTCCATATATGGTTGTTGAAGTTTCTCTGCATGGTGCTATCCAAATTTATGATAATAACACTAAGACAGAGTTTAAGGTAAATAGACAAAGGTTGAAACTATACATGGGTGATAAATTTGACAACCAAGAGTCCCATGTTGATCTTGCCGATGCAACTCAGTAAGATCATAATACCGTCAAGCTAATGATGTTAACTTAGAACTACATCATTTTTCTTCACTCAATCTTTATGATTTTTGAGTCCCTCGTTCGAGTTTCCTTTAGTTTGTAGGTTTCTAGGGGAATGTATATATGGTTATCCTCGAAAAATATGTCATTTTATGAGTTTCACATATCAATAGCTTGTTTAAGAGAAAAAGCAAAGAAGAGGCAGAATCAAACCCCAGCGTATGCTGGCTTACTAGCGTACGCTGGCCAAGTTTAGGAAAAAAGGGCAAAATAGGCAAAATAAGACCCCAGCATACACTGTCTTCCCAGCATACGATAGCCTTCAGGAAATCAGGGTTAAAACCCCGACTTCCCCTTCTTCTCCCTCACTTCCACCTTCCTTCAAATTCCTCCAATTCCCTCTAAGAATAAAAACCTACCCTAATTTGATTTTATTTGCAGAATCCGAGTTTGTTTATCAATGATATCACAATCTGATGGCTGGGTTTTGTTCTCCTCACAGAGACCTTCAAATCGATCAAACCATCAAGACCGTCGAGCACCAATTCTTTAATGGCACCCAAGGCCTTAGCCTCTCGTGAATCCAAGCAATGATGCACAACAACTACTGAAGCTCAGGTTCTTCCTCTCAACCCCATCAACCTGGTGACATGGCTGAAAGGTATGGTGCACCTTTCCCAATCATAAATGATTCGGAGGGTGACAAGTATACTAAATTTAAAAATTGCTCTATTTTTAGTCATCGGATAATTGATTGGGAATGCATGCGAATGTTTAGCATTGAACACAAAGTGCATGAAGCATTAGATTGCATAGGTTAGACAAGGATTTATGGTTTATCTTTTGACATTTACCCTCAAGTTGTGTTAGAATTCTTCTGCATGGTCATTGTCGAGAGAGATTCCTCCCAATTCATAGGGCGCCTGTATGGTAAACCTATTACCGTAGTTAGTGACCTACTGTTCTCAAGCCTCCCGAGCAAGAGGTTCTGCTTCTTTTTTCTTAAGTTCTCTGCTATTTCTCTAGATGACCTGGCGTACGCCAGAAGTCACTGGCGTGCGCCAGGTTTTACATTTTCTTAAGAGTTGGAGTATGCCAACTCTTCTGGCATGGGAGTTTTTGCCTCGGATGGCCAAAGTTGGCGTACGCCACCTAGTTCTGGCATGCGCCAACACAACTGTTCTTCTAGCAGAGTTGCACAAATGAGTAAGTAAGGGAATATCGTCCCACAAGGACCGAGTTTCAAGCTTCAACTTGGTTTATGAACTTGTCTAAGATCAAATTATGAAGTGGTTTGATGGAAACTTTCGTTCTAAAATGGTTTACTACTCTAATAATTTATGAACTTAGTTACTTGGAGGCTTGGACTTCAAAACAGATTCTTAACAACTTATATTGCACAAATGAGCAAAGTGAACTTAAAACCACAACAATCATCGAATTCAGAAGGTTTACTAAGTACATAACATGGTCCTAGTGTTTCAAAATCAACCAAACTACACTCTCGTGCTAGAAAGGCCTAAATTGCTTCTTTACCATGCTTAGAATGATTAGATGTTCTCTCGACCCCAAAAACCAACTAAGCACAGCAAAGAACCAACTATATGCATCACTTTAAGGACAATAAATCACTGAGTAAGAGTATTAGCAACTCGAACCAGCAACTTATCTAACTAACCTTTCCATTTAAACTATCTCCTCTCGGTTTCAAGTTTAAACGAACTTATAACCTTGGTGATCAAACAAGTTTAGCATGACATGAAGTTCGTTAGTTTGACATGTTCATCATATTTTTAACCCTCTAAACCGTGACTAAGTAGTGGCTTTAAGCCACCAAACTCAAAGATCAACTACTCACACATGCTTGTAAAGAACAATATAATCAATAACATGAACATACTAAACATTATTTAATAAAACGAAGAGTACAAAAGAAGAAAGTGTTACAAGGTGATCCTCAGCTTTTCCTCAAGTTCTTCACAGAAAAAGCTCGTCCAAGTTCGTTCTCACTCTCCCTTGTCTATTCTACACTAATGTTCATTATTTGCATAAAAACAAAAGTCCAAAGTCAAACAAATGTAAACTAACTTAATATCCTAACCACTCTCCACCTCTGCACCATAATGGTCTGTCAAGGTCACAAGAAGGCCAAAAATCTCGAGTGCATGGCCCCCTCTAATGTTTTCCACTCAAAAAGGCAAGTGGCTGGTAGTGTCACTGTCTGGTCTGGCGTACGCCAACTGTGCCTGGCGTACGCCAGGTCTCCGGGTGCTTGGTCGTTTGTAATCCATCAATCTTGCTCGTGGTCATTCGCTCCTGGTGCACCATTGGCGTATGCCACCTATACCTGGCGTGCTCCAGGTCCTCAGCTTTTCTCTTCCTCTTCTCCCCTTCCATCACTCTCGTCATGCATCTGCTCGTCTAGCTTGGTCATCATCCATTTCCTCGAATTAGCTCCTAAAACCATAAAACATAATGAGAAACAAAATACACGACTAAAAGCATGAAATAGAGAAAACTAAGACAAAGATGACATAAACTTAAAATAAAACAACCTAAAATACTAAGAACAACCTATAAAATAGACATAAGTAATGGGTGTTTTAAGCACTCATCACCTACTCATGGAAGTACTAGAACTTAAGGATGGAGATAAGAAAGTGGACTTTAATTCTGAGGATACTGTTACTGTGCATAGTACATGGCAAAGTCTGTTTGGTTTTCCTTGCTTTAAGGCACAAGCCCTATCCATCTTTATCAAGGATTTGACCTATAATATTTTACATCGCTTTATGAGCTATAGCTTTAGTGGTCAACATCAAGCTAGTCGGGTCACAAGGAGCCAATTATACCAATTGCATTGCATTCAGAAGAGAAAGCTATTTAGTACATTTGCATTAATTTGTGATGTCATCTCTCGTACGCTCCAATTACAGAAACCTTAGAACCTTAGTCTTGGTACTCTTGTCCATGTTCTAGTGCTGAATTTTTTTCCAAGGTATGATGCTTGTGCAAGAAAGTCTCAGGTGGTGTGATCAATGTTGAAAAATTGGTGGCTTGGCATCTAGTTTCAAAAATCAAGAAGGACGGTGTCATCTTCTATGCAATCATCAAATGGGAGGACTACAAGTCAGTTCAAGACCAACTTCGCAAAGAAGACAATGCACCAAGACTAGAATATTAGAAAGACATCAACGACTTGTCCGAGCACATTGATTACTTGGAAAGCAAAATAGAGATGTTGACCGAGCATATAGATGAATTGAAGTACCAGATCGAGACCTTGGCCAATGAACAAGCAGAGCATTGAGAGTAGTACCACGTGAACCAAGAAGATCTTCGTGACCAACTTGCAGCTCGGGATACAACTGATACAACTAACTAGGAATGGCTTTAGAATAACCTCCAACCTCCACCAAAACAATGATCACATGCTTTTTCTTCTCCTTACTTTTTTTAGTTTTTGTTTTTAATTGTCATGTTGTCTTTGTTTTGTTATTTTTATTTTCTGTTGTGCATGTTTATCTTCACACATTGAGGATAATGCGTCTTCTAAGTGTGGGAGTACATTGTGTGTGTTTTATGTTACGTTATTTGTGTTGATCTTACTGTGCCTTTGCCTTTTTTTACTTTGTTTGTTATTTTGTTTTATGCATGTGATCGAGTCTATTTTGTGTGTGTTTTGTATTTTTGATTGAAGTCTGTTAGAGTTTTTGCAAATGATGATAATCCTCAGAAAATTTGAACTTTTTGTTATAGGAAAAATCCCATATCATGCATTCAACACTCTTGAGCAAAGTGAATTTTAAGACATAAGCAATTATATCCTCGTTCATTTAGGCTAGTCGTTACACCAGGTAGACTAGACTAGAGAATTAACAAGTGACCTTGTGAGATTTTTGAGCCGATGGCGAGGACAACCTGTTCTCATTTTAATCATGAGGTGTGTGCATTGTTTGAGCAATGAGAGTGTTAGAAGATTACCTAGCATAAGTTAATGAGGTAGAGAGTGCCGAGGGCCATTTTGTCATAAGCCTAGAGCCTTAGAGCAAAAAATATGTTATTATCCATTGCATAACCCCGTTGAGCCTAAGTGTATTTATTGAATTACTAGTTGAAACCTATAATATGAGCTGACTCTCATCATCCCACCTACCTTTAACTGCTTAGTCTGAGGGATTAGGATACCATTGGGGAAATACTTTGTAAGGGTTCATCTAGTAGTATAGCTTGGAGGGGGATTTCTTGTACATACATTGGGATAAAAATGGGTAGAATTGAGGCTAATGGCTAAGAATCAGGATAAGTTGCTAAGTAATAGTGCAGAATTGGGATGGAAAAAAGAGAAATAGCAAAAAGAAAAGAAAGAAAGAAAAAAAGAAAATAAATTCGCTTGTGGAAAGTGAGAAAAGTAAAAATAAAAAATCAAAGAAAAAGTGGAAAGTTGGAAAGAAAGAAAAAGGCACAAGTTTTTTTTTGGTGAAAGTGGTAGGCTTGGAGCCTCTGGATTAATGACAAACATAAGCATTCACATTACAAGGGAATCATTCTAGCTGTGCCTCCTCCCCGGTTATCCAAATCAAGAAACTGGATACAACCAGTTGGGGGCATTCTAAAACATTGAAACCAAGAGGAAAAGAAAATGCATAATTTGAAAGCCAGTCGTTAAGTTGATTGGCCTCCCGATAGCACCATTGGACCTCAATGCACTAGTCACAGTTGATGAGGTTTCTACACGAACTCACAAGAGCAAAGAGCGGGTGTCCCCTCCCTACTCCCTTGGCAAGACAGACTGCGACACTTTGCGAGTCTATCTCAATTACTAGTCTAGAGTATCTCCTCTCCCAAGCAAGACTAAGCCCTCTCCAAACTGCCTACAGTTCCAAAGCAAAGGAGCCACAAATACCAGTGTGGTTAACAAATCCTATGCACCATTTTCCAAAGTGATCTCTAATTGCTCCCCCTCCTCCAGCTGGTCCGGGATTGCCTTTAGAAGCCCCGTCAGTATTCAGTTTATGCCAACCCTGCCTTGGACATGCCCAAATAGTTAAGGATTCCTGCTGGTTCGTAGCTTTGCTACTGCCCTGTAACACATTTTCCCAAGCCTTATAAAATTCCTTTGCTTGTTTAATAACATAGGCCTGGGAAAAATTGTGCACGGTAGTTCTTCCGAATATAGAATCATTGCGTTTCTTCCAAATCCACCAACACATTATAATAAAGATAACATTCTAGGGAGCTTGCTCTTCTAGTTCAACAGTAGTTGAAAGGTTCCCAGGAATCCGTGCTTCCAGTTCCAATAAGAAGAAGTCCCTATGAACATCTACTAGAACAAGCTTATGCCATAGACGGCAGATTGACGGGCAGTCCCGAAGCAAGTGTAGTAAAGTTTCAGGCTTGGACTTACATTGTAGGCAATAAGGTTTTGGGCGAGCTTCCTTCGATGTCTTTCGTAGTTCGTCAGGAGTCACTGCTTCATGCATTTCCACATGAAGGTTCGCAACTTTTCAGGTACTGGCAAGCGCCACAAATTCTGCCATCCTTGTCGGGTTCTCACATCATAGTTGTTCCCTCCCGTTAGTAAGAGATAGGCAGATTTGGTCGTAAATTCTCCAGAGTTGGTTAGTCTCCATGTAGGCGTATCTTGGCAAACTCCGAGTGGGTCTATAAAGTGAGCCTCAAGTTTAGGCCGCCATTTTTCTGGTAAAATCCCTTTTAACGACTACCAATCCCATCCGCTGTCCACCGACCAGTAGTCATTGATTTTCCTTTCCGCTTCTGTGATGGGGATATGGAGCACCTTGTTAATAATGGGTCCTTCCTCCAACAGCCAACCATCCTTCCAAAATTCTACACGCTGGCCATTACCAACAGTCCATCCCATTCCCTGAGACAGGTGTTCACGGACTTTAGATAAGCTTCTCCATGTACAAGACTACTTCATATTAGGATAAGAAACTAGCTGTCTTGAGTTTCTCGTGCAGTATTTGTGCTCCAAAACTTGGGACCATGTACTGGTATCATCTGTAATGAAGCGCCAATCAAGTTTCATTAGCAGTGCATCATTCATCTCTTTTGCTTTTCTGATGCCCAATCCCCCCCATTCCTAGGCCTGCAAATCTCATTCCAATTTACTAAATGAATTTTTCGGCCTTGGTCACTATCCCCCATATAAAGCTCTGATTGATGCGATCAAGGTTGGCACATACTCCAGCTGGTAGATTGTTCGTCTGCATTGCATAAGTTAGGATGGAGGTAAGGGTGGAGCTTACGAGCGTGACCCTACCAGCCATAGTAAGCAATTTGCTTTTCCAACCAGCCAAATGTGACTGTGCTCTATCGATAAGATAACTGTAAGTATCCTTAGTAGTTCGGCCATGTATAGTGGGAACTCCAAGGTACTTGCCCAGGTCTTGGGTTTGTTCTATTCCCAGCGCCTCAGTGAGTTCCTTCTTCTGCTGAGCTGTTAGGTTCCTGGAGAAGTATACGCGTGACTTCTGGGCACTCACCCGTTGTCCTGAAGCTCTACCAAAATCTTCAATGCCTGACTTGATCACATTAACTTGATCCAAGGAAGCTTCTGCAAATAGTATGATGTCATCTGCGAACATGAGGTGTGACAGCGGGGGACCATCTCTACTCAACTTAACTGGTTTCTAGCTTTTTCTTTCAACAGCCATTCTAATCCACATAGCCAATTTTTCCATGCATAAAACAAAAAGGTAGGGCGATAACGGATCACCTTGACGAAGGCCTCGTGAAGGTGTGAATGGTTGGGTTAACTCGCCATTCCATAATACTCGCATGGTTGACCCCTTAACACACGCCATTATGATTCTTATGATATTTTCCGGTAGACCAACATATCGAAGGGTTTCCTCTACAAAGTCCCATTCTAGCCTGTCATAAGCTTTTTCAAGGTCTATTTTGATTGCCAACCAGCCTTTGCATGAACGGCGAATTCTCATAGAGTGAAGAACTTCTTGTAGTATCACAATGTTATCTGTAATCTGTCTGCCGGGTACGAAGCTACCCTGTGTGTCTGCGATTAGTTCAGGGATCTTCTCCTTGAGCCTATTTACCACAATCTTGGTAAGTATCTTATACGGGACATTGCAAAGTGATATTGGCCAAAATTGGCTGATAACCTCTGGGCTAGGTACTTTAGGTATGATAACTAGTAGGGTCTCATTAAGTTTCGCTGGGACTACGCTAGATTCAAATGCTTGGGTGATCAACTTGATAAGCAGCTGCTTAACTTGTGGCCAGCACCGTTGATAGAAAATAGCTGGAAAATCATCAATCCCCGGAGCCTTTAAAGGTGACATCTGTGATAATGCCAACCATATTTCCTGTTCCGAGATAGGCCGTTGGCAGACCCTTAACTCCTCTTCCGTCCATGTAGTAAAATGGCCTATAGGAAGCTGGGCACTTGTTGTTTTATCTTCCGTCTTATACAGGTTGCAGTAGTATACACGCACCATATCTTCAAGGCGGCTTGGTTCCGTGATCCATACATTGTTCTCATCCTTTAGGCATTCCACTTTGTTCTTCCGGCGTCAAACTAGAGCTAGTGTATGGAAGAATTTAGTGTTTCTATCTCCCTGGGTGATCCATTTTTCTCTAGATTTCTGAAGCCACATCAACTCTTCATCCTCCAATACTTTGTCCAGTTCTGCTTTCAATTGGTCTTCTAGGCGTGACAAACCTCCATTTCAATTTTGCTCAATTATTCGTTGGAGTCCATTTAATCTGGCCCATATTCTTCAAGATTGGAGAAGGCACAAGTAAATGTGAGCAACTTATCTCGTATTTTTGGTTCTTTAGGATGTGGGTAATTTAGGTTGAGAGAATAAGTACAATAAGGTGAGATGTATGGTATAGTCGAGAATTAGCTTTCTATGTAATAGATCCGCGTATTAGGTGGTTTAGCCATTAGCGCTATACTTTTATCTTCCCACCTTTACTTTTAGCCCATTACAACATAATAAAAGTCCCTCCTATGGCATAATGTACTTTGTTTCGGGTGTGTTTTGGTATGAAATTTAACATTTTTAGACCTCGAATATGCACACAAGAGTAGGATAGTTGACCACCATACACTTGTGAGTTTAAATCAATCCTGTCCTACGAGTGATTAACTCTCTAGTCCGGTAAAAAATGCATTTTTTGCTTAAAAAAAATTTTTAGAGAGAATTTTGGGCGATTTTCTGGCCTTTTTGGTGCCGTGCGTGATGGTGCGTCCCGCTTCTCCTCAATGATCGGCCTCCACGCCGATGTCGGGCTCGACGAGTCCTTTCCAACGGTAGGTCGCACGCCTCCTAACTCCTTACCGTTTGCCGTGGGTGGCTAGTTTTATTTTGCACAGCCAAATCCTCCGACGTCTTTTCCAACCACCTCCGACGCTGCCACTAAGATCAGCGACCAGATCCAGAATCCTCATCCCCGACGCCTGGTTTGCTTCCCTCCGGCCTCATCGGATTTTTGCCTCTCCCGGCCATTTTTCAGATCCCGGATGCATCGGGTGTCGAAACGACGATCCGTCAATGGATTCAGAACGGGCTTGAGGCGACGCTTCCAATCCCACTGGCCCTGAACTCTGGGCTGGTCCCCTCTGACCTCGCCGGAAATTTTGGTCCGCCGACCGTTTTTCAGATCCCGGCCTCCTCAGGTGTCAAATCGACGATCCGTCAGCAGATCCAGAATGGGCTCGCTGAGAGCTTTCCAACCCCACTAGTCTCCTTCCGCTGTCGCTAGAGTTTGGCCGCCAGCCACCATTGCCGGGCTGATTCCGGCCGTGTATGGTTGGGCCAATTGGGTTCGACCATATCAAAAAGTGGCCCTCCCCATCGCGGATCTATTGACACCAGCCACGACTGCACAGCATCAACGGTCGTCTTGGGCTTTTGAAAACGGTTCGCTGCCACCGTTGGCCACCCGTCCACAAGCTCAGGTGGAGCCTTCTACTGTGCCTATTGCACCACCCATCTCTGCCCCTCCACCAGCCCAGGTGGAGCCTTCCGCCGTGCCTGCTGCAGTTCTTGCCTCGGCTTCCCCCTGTGGCAGGACATATCTCTTACGCCGATGCAGATTGTGCCCAGCGTGGTGCTTGGACTTATTCAGGTAACAGCCTGAAACCCTCTTTAGTGGATGGTAGGCCTGCTTTGGTATTAGGTCAGAATTTGTCTACCTCCTGCCGTGAGTATGGCTCCAGCGCATTTATTGGCCAATTGGTTATTCCTAAGGGAAGTAAGCCAACCACTTTAGCTGCTCTAAGAAGGGAGCTTATTCAGGTTTGGGGTCTCTCGACTTGGGGCATGCTTTCCCTCGGTTTGGGATACTATAGTTTCAAGTTCAAGGAGCCTACGGATAAGGCACACATCTACGAGGCTGGCTCCTGGAAGTTGAGGTTTGGTAGGCTCTTTTTGCAGCAGTGGGTTCCTTTCTTCAAACCCACCAGGCAGAAGGAGCTATCTCGCAGAGAGTGGATCCAGCTAGTGGAGCTCAGTAGTGAGCTCATTACACAGGATATCATTTTTGCCTTAGTAGAGAATGTGGGCCGACCAGTTCGGCTGGATACTGAGGCCCTGAACAGGGCCAACGGGGTTCAGGTTCAGGTTCTGGTTGAGCTGGAGCATGGATCTTCTCGACCTACTCAGGTTAGGCTGGTATTGGATTACGGGGTAGTTGATGTTCAGATTCAGTACCAAGATTCCACTCCTTTCTGCGTCTATTGCATGGCACGAGGACATCTGCATAGTGCTTGCCCGCGTCTAGCTTTGGCAGCAGCGAAGCGCATATCGAAGGGCAAGGTAGTTATCAAGGATCAGGCTCCTACGGAGTGTGCCTGGGAGTGCACGGGTCGGGTGTTCTCATCCAGCCCGAACCACATGCCATCTTTCCCTCCGGTAGCAGTGCCCGACAGCACTCCTTTACCGACGGCGAATGCCTTTGAGGCCCTGGTCGAGATATTGGCACAGGAGGATTCCCTAGACCCTGAGGTCTTCCCTCGACCTGCATATTTTCCTCCCACTACGGACCTTCCTATCCCTGGGCTGGACAGGGATCACCCCATGGAGGTCTCCTATCTGCAGGCGACACTTTATGTGCCGCCCCCTGAGGTGCCTGCCATCCCGACAGAGCTGTCGGCACTACTAGTGCTCCCTCTTCTAGCGGCGATCTCTCCTGTGCCTCTACTCTACGAGAGTCCACTGCCATATTGCAGGTTCAGGTACCTTCCCCTGCACTGTGATTACTGCCTGAGGTTATTTTGCAGGGTACGCCTATTGTTGTAGTTGCACTAGGCACTGAGCCTGGGTTTAGTGGTGACCCCAAACGAATAGGTCATGCCGAATTTTTTGCAAGAAGGCATGCCTTGACAGCTTTAGCCTCATCCCCTGCGTCCTCTCCCCCTATCCTTTGTGCGACCAACAGATAGGCCTCTCTGCCTTCAGTTGAGGTGGATTGGATCGACATGGTCAACAAGAAGGGGAAAGGCAGGGTTAGATCTTCTACTAGCTCCTCCTCCTGCGGTCGTCCTCCTACGCTGATACCATTGGCTTGGGATACAGTGCAGATCGGCATAGAGTTGGTAGGTCTCCGCGAGGCCACCACTCCCTTCATCCCTTATCGCTCCAAGATTATGGAGCTAGAGTCGCTAGAGGATAGCAGACTGGTCGTTAAGGCCATGGTGGGTATGCGGAGCTTTGAAGTGCTACCTCCCTCACCACCATTTGCACTGATGCGCACGTGGAGTGGGATGCAGCTCCTTCCTACTCCAGGCTTTGGCAGGACCAAGGGGCAATGGAAAGGGGGTTAGTTTTGTTTCCTTGCCCCTTTGTATAGTGCAGCTTCGCTCTGCTGGCCATGTCTATCAATCTGTTGGTAGCACGGTCTTTTGTTTGTTTTTCGGTTTGTTTCTTCATGGTTGGCCCACCTGTCTTCCACTGCGTTGGTTGATAGGATGGTTTGGGGCCTTTTTCCCTTTTTTGCTTTCAGTCTCGCCATGCCTGACTATCAGGACTGTTGGCTTGCAGGCTTTACAGGCTCGAGCATTGCCTTCTCTTTTTCTTTTTTTTTTTCTTTTTTTGTATTTTGACCTTTTTATTTATATATGTTAATTATGAAAAAAAACTCTCTAGCCCGGTATGCTAGGTGTGAAAACTTGATTAAATGACTGAGGGTATAATTGTCTATGGATTTTGTATTCATAATGCTCAAGGGCGTGATGTGTGTGATTGTGGGGATGATCTTGTGATGAATTTTTAAATTCTAATGGCACTACTTGTTAGTTTTCTGATGCACTTTGCTTGGGGACAAGCAAAGAAGTTAGTGCTTATCTCATGTAGTCAGGCTTTGAAAGACGAATGATAAGTGTCAAAAACACTCATTACTTATGTACATTTTAATGTAAATCTAGCATTTGTTACTTATCATTTTTACGAGTTTTCTATGTCTTTGTCTTGTTTTTGTACATTTTGTTCTTTTGTCGTGTTTGTTTGCTTTTTTTATGTTTTCTTGCTTTTTAGGAGCTTTATGGACAATTATATAAGGAGGCACGACCAAGACCTCGAGGAAGCAAGCAAGACGGACTCGACAAGGCAAAATGGCAAAAAGATTGGGTGAAACCGAGGCTAACCATGTAGTTCGCCGGGCCAGACATCTTGCACGAGAAAATTCATAACTTCCTCGTACAAAGTCGGATTGAGGCACCGTCAGCGGCATTTAAAAGAAGACATCCATATCTACAATCATGCCAAAAATTGGCTGATGTCATTGTAGCTGCAATGGTGATGACAAAACATGACAGAAGCATGACAAAGCATGACCAGAGCATGACCAAAGCCATGACATCAACTATGGTGGCTGCATAAGCCACGAAATCAGCCAAAGAAGTGGCCAACATTCAGATTTTTCCTTACTAACTAAGCTTAACTTATGTGGAAAATTTGGCAAAGGTGGAGACAAGGTTAAACTAGTTAGTAAGATATTAGATTAAGTTGTAACTTTATATTTTCCATTAGCTAAAGTTTGTATTTAGTTAAATAAATATAAGAAGTAAGTCATTCCAAGACTTAGGCAACATTTTCTCTCAGCCAAAGGAAGAAAAAACGTACCAAAGGAAGGAGAGAAAGAAAGGAAGAAAGAAAGAAGGAAAAGAAGGAGAAGGGAGAAGAAGAAGAAAAAGAAGAACCAAGCTTGTGCTTGGAATTTGTAAACCTCTCTTGCCTTTTACATTCTTGCTTTCCTTGCTTGATTATGTAAATTAAATGAATGATAAGTGTGTTTATGTATTAAGTATGTTTATGTTCAAGTTTTGTGCAAATATGTGTGAGTAGTTACTTATTGGTGTGATGCCTTGAAAACTTAAGTTTTCTAATGGTTTAAAATGGGTAAAAATTATAAGGTTCATGAACTTGTTAAAGGATTTAATGCTTGTTCTAATTTGATCACCAAGAACCATGATTAAAATCAAGTCTTGAGACCGAAAGGAGATAGACTTGATCGAAACATTAACTTGTTGATTCGTCGCCTTGTGAGATGTGGACTCCTCCTTGATGATAAATTATCCAAAAGGGTGATGTTTATAGTTGGTATTTAGTTAGATATTTGTGACTCGTGGGGGCAAAAGCACATCGAGTTCATATAAGTTTAGTTAAAGATCAATTTAGACTAATCTAGCACAAAAGTGTAGATTAGTTGCTTTGAAACACCCGGTTCGTGACACGTACTTAAAAACCCAACGAACTATGTAGTTTACTTAAGTAATCTATGGTATCACACCACTTGTTTTAAGTTGATATATATCTTGTGTTCTTGTGTTTTGTTGTGATCTTGCATGATTTAACTTGGTTGTCTTTTCATTTTAAGCATGTTAGTTTGTTAAGCCACCTAAACCAAACCAAAGAAACCAAAGACATAAAATTCCTAAAGCTAAGTAAGTAAGCCGAGTAAGGCGTAACCTCATTCCTCATGGATCGATAACCCTACTTCATAATCTATATTGCATCGGAGGCGTGTCAAAACTACCTCTCATCAATTGGCGCCGTTGCCGGGGAACTGAGTTTCGAAGCTAAAGCTTAGTTTACGAACTTGATTTAGGAGTTTTTAGCTACTGCCACGTTCTGATTTGAATTTTTTAGCCACGTTCGTTTCAAAATTTGCAAACCTAAGCCACAATGGGTTTGTAAATTTTTGTGTCTTCTTTCCAACGCCGCTGAGTTTGCTCATTTTCAACTTAAGACTAAAACGTTATCGCATTTACAAGTCACAAAGGTCAAATCTGACGAGTCTTGCGAAAAACTTGCACGAAAATTTTTGCCAAAAAATTTAAGGTTCGCATTTTATTTTTCCGAGGGTCAAAACTTATGAATTTGTAAAACTAAGCCAAAGTGTGATTGAAGTACTTGATGTCTTCTTTCCAATGCCGCTGAGTTTGCTCATTTTTGACTTAAGTTCAAATCTGAAATTTCTTGAAAAAACTTGCTCGGAAAATTTTGGCCAGCTCGCATTTTAATTTTCTGGAGGTTCTTAATTACGAATTTTTGAAAACAAGTCAAGGTGAAGTTGTAGTTTGGAAAGTCTTCTTTCCAACGCCGCTGACCACATCTATTTTGGAGTTAGGACGAAAAAGATATCATATTTTGAAGTTGTACGTACAAAATACAATTTTTGGACGAGTCTTGCTGAAACGTAGAATACAAGTAGCCTCGTATTTTCACTATTTGAATAGTGAAAATTCAATCTGAGAAAAATTTCCTTAGTCAAGGTTGTAGCATTGGAAGTCTTCTTTCATTTGCCGCTGACCTTGTCTAAATAGGAGATCGGACGAAAAAGTTATAAATTTTCTAAGTTGCATGCCCAAAACGCGCTCAACCACTAATTTCCCTTTGGAAAGTGAAGTGGACATAGCACTCTTGGAAAGGACATTGCGACAAGAAAAATTTCAACAAGCGAGGCTAAATCAAGAAAGACAACAACAATAGATGATGAATCAACAAGAAGAACTACAAGTGGAGGCACAAGGAGCTGGTGGTGCTCCAGCAGCTGGAGGTGCTCAACCACCGCAACAACCTTTAATGGACTACGGTAAACCAACCTTAGGGGGGCACTTACCGGAGTGCGAAGACAAGAAGTGGATGCTAATGAATTTGAACTTAAACCATCCATCATACAAATGTTACAAATTTCCTTTCAATTTTATGGTTTATCCAATGAAGATCCAAATGACCACCTTGGGAACTTCATGGAGTTAGCCGATAATTTCAAGTATAGAGGAATATCTGACAATGCCCTAAAGTTAAGGATGTTTCCTTTTACTTAAAAGGATAGGGCTAAGCTTTAGTACAAGCAATTAAAGGGAACTCCCATAACTACTTGGGAGGAATTAGCTAATGCTCCCCTAAGTAGCCTCGTGGCTGAAAAACAGGAGGTGGTCCTTGTTGTGGGGCCCGTAAAGGAAGTCCTTTATCAGCAACAATGGCTAAGTTGTTGTCATTAGTTTCGCTTTTCCATGAGAAGTTAGGGTGATTCCTCCACCCTGGATTATAAGTTGAAGAATATGGGTTGTTCCTCATCCGGTTTGCTCCTTGCCCTTGTCCACTGACAAAATTAGCTTGTTCCCTAGGTTGGTTTAGCATTGCACATTGACTATACTCATGGCCAATATTTCCACAAGCTTCACAGCTTTGTTGTATTGCCATGGCATCGGCCTTGTTTGAGTTCTTTTCACGCATTTGCTTTGCCATTAAATCCAACTGAGCTTGGAAAGATGATTGAGCATCAAGCTCAACCATCCCTCTGTGCTCTTGTGATTCTCTAAGCTCTCTAACCTCCCTCATAGGTTGCTTCTTTCTCTCACTAGCCCTTAACCGATTTGTTGCTACCAATTCCTCTAAGATAAAGAGGGCTTCTTTCCTACCTTTTCTCAAGAAATTACCATTTGAGGCAGCGTCAACTGTTCCCAATGTTGTTGGTCCTAGGCTAAAGTAGAAAGTTTTTAGTAAACATTCTTCTATCAAGTTGTGGTGTGGGCAACTTCGTTGTAATTCTTTGAACCTTCCCCAAGCTTTACTCAAAGACTCGCCTTCAAATTGTTGGAAATTTAGAATTTCTTTTACGAGTTTGCTAGTCTTTATGTATGGGAAATACTCGGGGCGATTAAAGAAAGGTTCACCAAAATTGAGAATAATAGAGGATCTTCAATCCACCAAAGTCAAATTTTGGCAGCCTTAGCTAGTCAAGAAGCTAGGCAAAACAACTTAGAGCAATTCCTAAAGGGACAAGCTACTACAATACGCAATGTAGAAGTACAACTAGGAGAACTTGCAAAGGCAAATGCTACTAGAGCATCAGGCTCTCTTCCCAGTTCTATAGAGGAAAACCCTAGAGGTAATGTTAATGCTATCTTCTTGAGAAGTGGCAAGGAATTAGCTCCCAAAGTTGTTAAGGACAAAGTTAAGGACAATGAGAAGGTGATTCCAACTACGGACAAAAAGAAAAAAAGTTGATGAGAAAAAGAAAAGTTAGCACGTTGAAATAGATGTGGCAAAAGATGAAGTTTACGTACCACCACCACCATTGATTCCCGTTCTTTCTTTTCCAAATACGGTAAAGAAGAAGTCAAGAATGGATGATAAATTTCTCCATTTCATGGAGAAAATGAAGAACGTTTAGATTAGTGTCTCTTTTCTCGAGATGCTAGACCAAGTGCCACATTATACTAAGTTTCTAAAGGAATTTGTCACAAAGAAGAGGAAGTGGGATGACGAAGAGACTATTGCCCTCACGGTAAATTGTAGCTCCCTACTCTCTAAAAATCTTCTGACAAAACTTAAAGATCCTGGGAGTTTTACTATTCCCAGCTTCATTGGTGACATTGAGTTTCTTAGCTGTTTATGTGATTTAGGCGCTAGTATCAACTTGATGCCTTTGTCTATTTTCCAAAAACTTGGTTTGAGTGAAGTAAAAGAAACTTCTATGCTTATACAACTGGCAGACCAAACAATTAAGAAGCTATTTGGAATTGTTGAGGATGTCCTGTGAAGATTGACAAATTCATCTTTCCAGTTGACTTTGTGGTGCTAGATTTTCCAGAGGACAAAAATTGTCCACTAATTTTTGGAAGACCCTTCCTCAACACGGTACATACATCGATGAATGTTCATGATGGAAGAATGGTTTTGCAAGTAGGAGAGGAGGAAGTTGAATTTAAGATGCCTCGTGTGATGAGTCATCTTTCTGATGACAAAATGTGCATAAAGACTGATTGGATTAAGGAATGTACATTTCAGTTTTCCATCGGGAGCATATCAAAAGTTGACAATGTGAGAGATCGAGAGGAACATGGAGAACTACAAAAAGAGTACCTTGAAAAGTTCAAAGGAGAAGCGGAAAAGATAAATGGAGGGAAACCTCCAAACATCAAATCCAATGAATTTTTCAAGGAGGGCCAACAAGTTCTTTTAAGTAACTCTCGCTTCAAAATCTTTTCGGAAAAGATCAAAACAAAATTGGAGTGGTCCATTCAAAATTATTAATGTGCTTCCAAATGAAACTCTCGAGTTACAAGACAAGGATGGAAGAGTTTTCAGCGTTAACCGAAAAAAATGCAAGAGCTACATTGATGATGAAATTGACCGAAACAAGGAGGTACAATACCTCAATTCACCATCCAATGCATGAACAAGGAACAAGAGTCAAGCTGACGACTATAAATTAGCATGTTTAGTTTTTATTTTAGGTTCATTTTCAATATTATTAGTATCTACTTCTATTATTTCACTAATAGGGATTATATTATTTTCTTTTATGTACAGAATTACAAGAGAGGAAGAAATGTTTTGTTCAAAGTACATTTTACTAGTAAGTTTCCTAGTAAAAAATAAGCTTCCATTAGAAATTTCCCTAGTTATTCTCCATACGGGAAAAGAAACTTTGAGAATCGAGTGTCATGACTTACGACATGCTAGCCACCTCTTGCCAAAAGTGAGAACTGATGCATGTGAGAACATTCATCCGTTTAGCTTTAGTTTATGTCATTTTGTCACGTTTTAGGAACTGTTAAGTCGAGTCTTATCTACATTTTGTTTCATTTTGATTAATTGGTCAAGGAGAAGATTGCCTATTGTTTTGGTGTGTTTTGTAGGTATTTGGAGCATCTTGGGAGCTAAGGCAAGGATCGGTAGACATAGGCGATGATTGGAGCTAAAATCGGAAGTTTGTAGGCAAAAGTGAGTTGAGGCAGATTGCTACCCTAACGTATGCTGGTCCGGCCTGCGTACGTTGGCCTTGCTTGGGAAGAATTGCTCGGGAGGCAGAGAGCTACCCCAATGTACGCTGGCCTAGCCAGCGTACGTTGGCCTTACTCAGACAAAAAGAAGACAACGGCAATGAGCAACCCCAATGTACGCTGGCCTAGCCAACGTATGCTGGGGGTCGACAGCCAACTTAAAGAATTGCTTCACCAAACTTCCCACTTGCTTTTGTCTACACTTTTGAGGTGGAAAGCATGAAGGGGGAGGACAAGACCAAGGAGGAGGCTGCAGAGAACTTACTTGGGGAGGAAGAAGAAGAAAAACTTGTTTTAGATTAGAACTCTCCAAGACAAAAATCATTAGTTGTTAGATTTTATGATATGTTCTTGATTTGTCCTTGAAGTTATTGTAACAACATTGGATTCGATACAATCAAGGTACTTTCATTTTCTTCTTTGGTTACAAGTTTATCTTTATGTTTGAAGTTTTCATTTAAGCTAGATCAATGAATGCTTGTTTTATGATCAAGGATGACAACTTGGTTTAGACTATAGCCTTCATTTGTATATCGGAGGAAAACTTGATATTGTTAATGAATCTAGTCCTGACAAACTTAGTCTCATAATCGATATTGAGAAGTATCAACAACCCAAACGATTGATTCGCTTAGCTTAAGATTTAAGAATACATCATCCGGTACTTGACGAACAAATCCATTTTCTTTTCCCTGTGGAGACAATCTAACTTATCACAATATTACTTGTGCGATCGTGTAATTCTTGCACGTATTTAGATCCAAGTTTGGACGCATCAAGTTTTTGGCGCCGTTGCCGGGGATAAGAAGTTTGAATTTATTTTCGTTAATATTGGAACTAGTGTTCTTGATTTTGAGACTAAGCTTTGTTACATGTTTATTATTCTTGTTGCATTGGATCCTCTCTATTGAGTGTTATAGTATCATACAAGTACAGGAGGTGAATGCCAAATACTTGTCGTGAGAACCAACCTCTTCTTGAGCAAGATTCAGAGATTGAACGAACAATTCGGCGAATCAGGAGGAGAAACTTACTTGTAGAAGAGATGGGCGATCGACAAGTAGTGAATGTTCCAGCTGCCATGAGACATAAATCACATCTAAGACTTGCCGATCTTTGGTCAAGTATAGAGTATCCTACCGTGGAGGCGAACAACTTTGAGATCAAGAGCAACCTCATTAACATGGTACAACAAGACCAATTTGGAGGTTACCCTTCTGAAAATCCGGCTCGGCACATTCAAAAGTTTGAGGATCACTGCTCAACAGTCAAGTACAATGGTGTCTCACCGGATGCCATTAAACTTCGACTATTCAAGTATAGCTTGAAAGATGATGCTAGAGAATGGCTAGATGCATTTCCAGCCAGCACTTTCACAACATGGGATGAACTTGCCGACAAGTTCTTGGAAAAACATTATCCTCCAGGTAAAACCACCCAACTTCGTAATATGATTTCTCAATTTAAACAGCTAGGTGGTGAATCGTTGCATGAGGCTTGGCATCGCTTCAAGAGACTACTTTGCGAGTGCCCACATCATCAGATACCTGAATGGATGCTCATCCAAACATTCTACAATGGATGTGAGCCACTTATTCGAGTGAACCTAGATGTAGCATCTGGAGGAAACTTGACAGATAAGTCGAAAGCTGATGGTTTTCAAATCATTGAAGCCATGGCTACCAACAACCATGATTGGGGAGAACGAACCAAGAGAAAGAGAGTTGCTAGTGTTCAAGACAATGATGAAGTGGCTGCTTTGAAGGCACAGGTAGCAACAGTTACCCAACTAGTTAAAGGATCAATGTCGCTTCAAGCAACATCATCATCTCAGGTATGCAAAATTTGCATTGGACCATATGGCACGGATAATTGTTTATTTATTGCTAAGCCTATAAATTTTGTGGGTAATACTAATAGGAATAATGATCCTTATTCCACTATGAATAACCCGGGTTGGAGAAACCACCCAAATTTTTCATGGAAGAATAATGCAGGTCAACAGGCACCCCAACAACCAAGACCACCTTATGGAGGTGGAAATGTTCAAGGTCCTCCACCTCAGCAATTTCAACCATATCAACAAAGGTGGCAGCAACAAGGACCACCACCACAAGATCGTCGAGGTGAGGATGAACTGCGCAAGTAAGTGTTGAGCCATGAAGTAACCATTTGAAATCTTGAAGTGCAAATTAGCCAGCTGGCAACGCAACTTAATGCAAGACCACCAGGCACTCTTCCAAGCAATACCGAGGCTCTTCCTACCAAACAGGAGTACTGCAATGCAATCACAACTCAAAGTGGCTTAGAGTTGGAAAAGAATGCAGTAAATGAAATGGTGAAAAAGAAGAAGAGCATTGATGATTTTGAAGTTATACCACTAACAAAGGATTGTAGTGTAGTGCTATGCCAAGATCTACCTCACAAGATGGATGACCCAGGAAGTTTCACCATTCCTTGCACCATTAGAGAACAAACATTCATGCATGCACTTATTGATCTGGGATCCAGCATCAATTTAATGCCCTTCTCTACCTTCCGAAAGCTCAGATTAGGGGATATAAAGTCAACATCGGTGGTTCTCTAGCTTGCAGACCGATAAAGGGTTCGACCAAAAGGGATAATTGAGAATGTACACGTCAAAGTTGATACTCTGATCTTCCCAGTTGACTTTATTATTATGGAGATAGAAGAAAATCGAGGTTTTCCCCTCCTTTTTGGATGCCCATCTTTAGCCACCACAAAAGCAAGTATTGATGTGGAAAAGAGAGAGTTGCGATTCAAGATCCGTGATGATGAGGTCATTTTCAACGTGTTTGAAGCAGCTAAGCATACTACCATGAGAGATGATTGCCTAAAAATCAATATCATTGATGAACTGGCAACTCAACATAATGAAGAAGAGCATGACATAAGTCAACCAATAGCAGTGCAAGAAATTGCAAAGGAGGTGGAAGGCCCCGATATTGAAGAACAAGTGTCATCTGAGCTAAGCGATATACCATGGCCCAAGTTGAACCTACATACTATCTTATCACCAAAATTAGGGTGTGAACTACCATGAGGACACTTGAGGTACACTTGTTTGCATAGAGATATTGAATTTCCTAATATTATATCTACATATCATACTCTTAAGCAGGTGGAACAACTACCAAGAGTTCGAATGCGTAATGATGACACTAAGTTGGTCTTTGAAGTGAACAAGGAGCACTTAGTGGTAAACATGGCCTATCATAATGATTTACATAGAGAAAAGGTGGAACTTGAAGACCCAGGCCCTCAGTAATTGATCATGACCTTCAAGCTAACGATGCTAACTTAAAACTATATTTTTCTCTTCCATTCAATTTTCTTTTGAATTTTTTGAGTCACTCGTACGAGTTTCCCTGAGTTTGTGGGTTTCTAGGAGAATGTATATATGGTTACCCTTGAAAAAGATGTCATTTGTGTTGGTTTTACAGATCAACGACTTGTTTAAGAGCAAGAAGAAGGAGGTTCAGTTTTAGACCCCAACGTATGCTGGCTTCCCCAGCGTACGCTGGCCCCCATCCGAAAACACAAGCCTGGGGCAGAATCAAACCCCAGCGTACGCTGGCCTCAGCATCAGGTCCTCTGCAGCTCAAACTTCAACTTCAGTTTTCTCCCTCATACGAACTTTGATTTTGAAACCGTCAAATCCTGGGCATCCCTAATCGACATATCTACCTTCCAGAGTATCGTTAGGCTCCATATTTCAACAATTTCACATGGAAGAAGGCTCAATTTTGTGTCCACCTTAACCGGTTGACCTTACCCAAAGCAATATCAAGAGGACCAGGCCTTCAACCGTGCTCAATGGGAATGGCTCCGCAATCACCTCCAACCTCCGCCGGAACAATGATCACATGCTTTTTCTTCTCCTTACTTTGCTTTATTTTTATTTTTAATTTTTATGTTGTCTTTGATTTGCTATTTTCATTTTCTGTTTTGCATGTTTTTCTTCACACATTGAGGACAATGTGTCTTCTAAGTATGGGGGTGTGTGTGTTTATGTTTTGTTATTTGTGATTATCTTGTTATGTTTATGCCTTTTGTTACTTGTGTTGATCTTACTGTGCCTGTCTCTCTTCTTACTATGGTTGTTATTTTGCTTTATGCATGTGATCAAGTCTATTTTGTGTGTGTTTTGTGTTTTTGATTGAAGTGTGTTGGAGTCTTTTGCAAATGATGAAACAATCCTCAGAAATTTTTGAACTTCTTGTCATAAGAAAAGCCCCATATCATGCATTCAACAGTCTTGAGCAAAATGAATTCCTTAGACATAAGCTATTATATCCTCGTTCATTTAGGCTGGTCGTTATGCTAGGTGGACTAGACTAGTGAATTAACGAGTGACCTTGTGAGGATTTTGAGCCGAAGGCAAGGACAATCCGTCTTTATTTTATTCATGAGGTGTGTGCTTGGTTTGAGCAATGGAGGTGTTAAATGATTACCTTGCATAACTCAATGAGGTAGAGAGTGTCGAGGGTAATTTTGCTATAACCCTAGGGCCTTAGAGCAAAAAAAAAACCTGATTTTATCTGTTGCATACCCCGTTGAGCTTGAGCCTATTCATTGAAATATTATATGTAAGCTACTAGATAACCTTTCCTCATGAACTTTCCCACCTTTGACTATCCGTCCGAGGAAGCTTTAGGATTACATCTTTGGGAAATTTGTGTAAGGGTTCTTATTGTAGTATAGCTTGGGGGTGCCTTACCATATAAGGGTTGCGGGTAGTTAAGACCATGAAAGTGTAATGACTTGACTTGCAAAAAGAAAAAAAAAGAGAAACCTTGTGCTTAGAAAAAGTTGAAAAAGAAAAGAAAAGAAGAAATTGAAAAAAAAGAAAAAAATGAAAAGTGGAAAGATGGAAAAGCATAAAAGTAAAAATCAATGGAAAGTTTGAAAAGACAAGTTAAGCACAAGGAGCAAAAGTAAGCAAGTCATAAAAGAAAAGATGGTCTTTAGGAGTTGGGTTACATCGGGATGAGTGATAATGATAAGGTGAGACATGTAGAATAGAAGAGAGGTAGAATTTTGTATATAAGCTCCTCGGATTGGGTGGTTTAGCCACTGCCCATGCTCATATCCTCACCTTTACCTTTAGCCCCATTACAACCCAATAAAAGTTCCTCCTATGACATGATCTACTTTGTTTCGAGTGTGTTTTGGTATGATATTTAACACTTTTAGACCTTGAATGTGCACACGAGAGTAGGATAGTTGACCACCATACACTTGTGAGTTTAAATCAATCCTATCCTATGAGTGGTTAACTCTCTAGTCCGGAACACTTGGTGTAAAAACTTGATTAAATGATTGAGGGTATAATCACCTATTGCTTTTATATTCATTTTGCTCAAGGTTGTGATGTGTGTGATTGTGGGGATGATCTTGTGATGAAGGTTTAATTTCTGTTGGCACCACTTGTTGGTTTTCTGATGCACCTTCCTTGGGGACAAGGAAGGAAGTAAGTGTGGGGGTGTGATGCATGTGAGAACATGCATCCGTTTAGCTTTAGTTTATGTCGTTTTGTCATGTTTTAGGAAATTTTAAGTCGAGTCTTGTCTACGTTTTGTTTCATTTTGATTAATTGGTCAAGGAGAAGATTGCCTATTGTTTTGGTGTGTTTTGTAGGTATTTGGAGCATCTTCGGAGCTAAGGCAAGGATCGGTGGACATAGGCGATGAGTCGAGCTAAAATCGGAAGTTTGTAGGGAAAAGTGAGTTGGGGCAGATTGCTACCCCAACGTATGCTGGTCCGGCCAGTGTACGTTGGCCTTACTTGGGAAGAATTGCTCGGGAGGCAGAGAGCAACCCCAACGTATGCTGGCCTAGCTAGTGTACGTTGGCCTTACGCGGACAAAAAGAAGACAACGGCAGTGAGCAACCCCAACGTATGCTGGCCTAGCCAACGTACGCTGGGGGTCGACAGCCAACTTAAAGAATTGCTTCACCAAACTTCCCACTTGCTTTTGTCTAAACTTTTGAGGTGGAAAGCATGAAGGGGGAGGACAAGACCAAGGAGGAGGCTGCAGAGAACTTACTTATGCGATCGTGTAATTCTTGCACGTATTTAGATCCAAGTTTGGACGCATCAAGAACCGTCGAATTAAATGGTGGCTCCACTAGGCGTAACGCCAGAAGAGTCGCAAGGAAAGGAACTAGTACATCATGGTACTCAGATTGTGAGGTGTGCCTATTAAAACAACAAGAGTTGGATCAGTAAGAAAAGTGTTTCTCTTTTACCTGTTAGAGGATAAAGAACATGATGTTTTGTGTTAAGTATATATTGTTGCTTAGATTACTAATTTCAAAGAAAATCCCATTAGACATCTGTCTCGTAATTCTGAAGCAAGCAAAAGAGACGTTGAGACTAGAGAGATGCGAAGAGAATTTAGAGAAACATTCAAGAGGCACATCAAAGTGTGCCTGCAGAACAAGGATGAAGAGATTTGGGTTCTATCACAAATGTGGGAAGTTGGAGCATGACGGTGTTTGTAGCAAACATACTACAATATTGTAAATCGAGCGAACGGTCCTGTTGCATCAAGACCCGGTTAAGCTTCGTGCTGAAAGGGTTACGAGACCAGGAAGTTTGTCTTGGTATGTAATTGAGGAGCTGTGTGAGCGGCGGATATCAAAGTTGAATCTTTGACGGTGATTGCATCAGAGATAGTACTATATGCCAATCAAGCAACTGTGCTAATATGCCGTGACCTTGTTAGGCTTCGTGCCGAAAAGGTCATGATAATTGACAATCTGTCAAAAGAATGACCCATCAGAATGGGGCGTCTAGTTTTCAAGCTTTCCAGGAATGCAGCGTACATAAAAGCCAAAAAAATTAAAAAAATAATAGAAAACATAAAAAAATTAGTTTAGATGTACATTTGTGTATTATTATCACAAATTGTAGTTTGTATGTATGTAGTATAGGTATAGTACACTGTATATAGACGGCGTACCAAGAACTGTTCATTCACGAAGAACAATGGCGCACGCCATATCAGCTAGTGTACGCCATACCACTTGGCGCATGCCAGGTAGGGCAGATTCCGAACCTATAAATTCTAAGATTGCTGCATTTTGCCACAACCTCCAAGAACAAGCCACATTTTGCCAAATACATTCCCCCCCCACATCCAAAATTTTCAATCAAACATCACGAGCTTGAGCCTCTTCAACCTCTGACGAACAAATAGTCGGAACAACTTCGACAATGGCGGATAAAGCAAGAGCAAACTGCACCTTTTACGAAGACAGTAATAGGGAAATCCTTTTTCTTTTCAGTTTAATCATACTTTTTTGCATTCTTTTTATATATTTCGCTTTAAATTTTGTTCCGTAAATTGTCATTGCCACTTTCAGTGTTGTTAAAATAAAAATCTATGTTCTCGTGTGTTCGTTTACTCGTTTGTGTGAAGTATGTACATACGACCAATCAAAATGGTGATTTCCCTACGTATTGGCACACGCTAACAGTTATCGGTGCACGCCAATTATGCCCAATAGAAAAACCTGGCGCACGACAGAAAATAGTGGCGTGTGCCATAAGTGGAAAACTGAAAACCTGGCGTACACCAGGTAGGTCAGAAAGGAGGGGTATAAGTTCGGCAGTGGCCGATTTTATCTCATAATTCACCATCACAAGAATTCTCAAAACCGAAATCTAGGAGGATACATTGCCCACATTACCCAACTCCCGAAACATGATCTACAATGTCAAGAGCTGATAGATCTAACTGAGTAAGTAGGAAGAATATAGGGAAGCGCATGTAGACTCCTACACCATCAGGGTCAGATTCTTTATCGGATAGACCCAGAGACATCTGCCACTGCTACAACACTCCCTTCACAATCTTCAACGATTGGGAGGGAGAGAGGTACCAAAGATTTTCTCACCTCACTACTGTTAGTTATTTTAAAATTAATTGGAATGAGATGAGAATTTTAGGGGTAGCGGATGAGTTGGATGAGGCTTTTAATAAGATGGGGTGGGGTACTTTAAGGATAAAACCATTTTGGCTAGACAAGAGTTAGCAATGGAGTTCTACTCCACTCTGCAGGTTCAGGCAAATAGGCGTCATTTACTGCACGAGTTTTTGATACTGATCTTGAGATGGATGAAGCTGAATTTGTTGACCTATTTGAACTTACAAGTGGTGGTGGAGCTTTAGATTTTGAACCAACTAGGTTAGCCCATCAGGCATGGCATGAGATTACTAGTTTTGCTCGATACGAATCGGGGAAGGCACCTAATGTGCTGATTAGAGAACCATACTTAGGTATCCTCCATCGCTTTATAACTCTGACCTTCTGTGGTCAATAGGAAGAGTCTAAGGTTTTCCGATCTCAACTATATGCCATCGACTGCCTCTGCCATGATGTTAGGTTTAGCACTTATGCTTTGGTGGTTGACTACTTTGCATGTTCTATTAGCGATAGGGAACCTAGGCATCTATACTTAGGTCATATCATTTCTCGCATTGCACGTCACCATTTTCCTGCGAGATTTTCAGAGTATATAGGGTCATATGTGGAACCGGTGGATCTTGACATCAACAAGCTCAACTACAGCAGGCTGATCAAGAAGACAATGACAAGAAATGGCGTGGAGATAGTGCAGTACAAGCTGTGGGAGGAGCGCCAGGTGGTCTTAGCTACCCTTACAAGATTAGGCATTCCAATTCCGGTGCAAGCACCTGACCCTCAGGAGCAAGCACCTCAGGATCTACAAGAGCAGAGAGAGAGAGGAGGAGCTAATCTAGGAGGATGAAGGCCATCACTACGAGTCTGGACCAAGCCAGCAGAGTCACGATTACTATGGTGAGCTCCACTCCCTTCGTGACCAATTTACTACCTTGCAGGAACAGGTGCAGGATATTGCTATGGTGCAGCAAACAGAGAAGGAAGCACAACAGGCAAAACGGAAGGCACAGCGAGCCTTCCGAGAGGAGCAGAGAGCACACACAGCATGGATGTGTTCATGGGCAAAGACATATGGTGTCCACATAAGCCACACTCCTCCACCGTCTCCTCCAGCAGAGAATTGACCAGGGAGCTCCTATTTCCTTTTACTTTTTAATTTAATTTCTTTACTGAGTATGTGCATATATATGAAATATATAGCTTGTTAATTTAATTTTGTTTTTATATATATGTTTGTATGCATGTTTTGAGATAAGTTTTTCGTATCTTTGGTGATCCGATACGGAAGTGTTCTGATTTGAGCTCTGCAGGGTTCGATCTCCTTGCTACTTCTTAACGTACTAGATCATCGAGATTAAACTATCTCCCTTTTGTTTTCTATTTTTGTGAAGTGGCGCACGCCACAAGAGCCATACGTGCGCTACCAGCTAAAACACAAAAATTTGGTGCACTCCAGGTTAGGTTGGCGTACGCGAGCTAGGTCAAAATCCGAATCTATATATTCATACTTCTGCCGCTTTTTGCCATTACTCACCCACATCTAAAACTTTCACCATAAATCATAAGTCTAAGGCTCACAGAACACAAGGAGCGACTTCTCCAATGGCGGGTGATGCAGGATCTAACGGAGACTATTACCGGAAGACTAGAAGGGAGTTTCTTTTTCTTTTATTTTTATTTTTGTTTGCTTATTTTCTATTTATTTATATAGTATATATCACTGAATTTCGTTCTTTTATTTATAGCTGTGAGTTTAAGTGATATTGTATTTATCTGTTTACTCTTATGATTGTTTGCTTGTCTTTGCTTTTGTTTACTTGCATGATTATGTTTTTATTTTTGTGTGATATTTGTGTTTTTGTATGCGTGTTTTAGACACCTTGAGGACAATGTGTCATTCAAGTGTGGGGGAGGGTTCCTTCTAGGAATCTTCCTTTCTTAGGTTGTTTAGAGTGTCTATGATATGTAGGTTTAGACTTGGCAAGAATTTTTCAAAAATTTGACCCCCCTCAAAAATTTTCAACTTGTGTTAGAATTTTATCAAACTCTTAGTTAGGGGATTTAATTCGAGCACAAAGCCTAGGAATGGGTGGAAACTTCATACTTGGTTGATTAAATGAGTAGTTTTACTATGTAGACTAGACTAGAGGGTTTTTGAGTGTACTTTGTGAGGATTTTAGCCGATGGATGAGACACCAGTCTCTATTTTTCATGAGGTGCATACTAATGATAGTTGATCGAGGCATCCTACTAGTACTTATCGTAGTCTAGGTTGGGTGGAAGTTAGTGAGATAACGGGGCATTCTTTGATATTTGAGCCTAGAGCTTTAGAGACAAAATCCCTATTATATCCATTGTTTAAACCATTTGAGCCTAGCCTTTTCTTGATCTTAGATTAGAAAGCTGCCTACAAACCTTATATCGTCCATCTTCCTTACCTTTGATCATCCGATTTGAGGACTTTTATGTTTGATTGTGTATTGGGATTAGTTGGTAGCTTGGGTTTCATTTGATTTATTTTTCTTGGGATTTGTATTATGGCCAGATTAGAAGCTGAGTTTTTACCTAGAATGTGCTAAGTATGTATAGTTTTTTTAGCATGTGAAAAAAAAGAGAAAGTAAAAAAAAGGATGAAAAGAAAAGAAAAAGAAAAGAAAATGAATGTGATATTCAATAAGGTATGTTTCTAGGAGAAACTTGGGCTTCTCGGTCTTAGTATATTGGGATATTATGGAGTGTATGATTATTATATTTGGTGAGAATGTTTTAGAATAGTCGAGTGACTGCTTAGTTCTTGTATTAAGTCCTCGGATTGGGTGGTTTAGCCACTATCCATATATATTTTTACCTCACCCTGACCTTTATCCCCATTACAATCCGATAAAAAGGCCCTCGATCATTGACAACCACTACAACTTTTAGATAGTGCTGAGTAGGACGTAGGATGCTTTGAGATACTGATCTGTATGCGAGTGATAGGAAGTTGACCATACACATTATATGAGTGATACACTTTAATCCTAGAGAGTTTAACCCTCTAGTGTCTTTTACATAGAGTCAACACTTGTTTAAGTGTCAAGGTGCCTATTAGTTTGTAGTATTTTGTGCTTTGAAATTGTTGAACTAACTAGGTTTATGATAGGATTTTGATATAAGTTGATGATTTTGAGGGAAGTTAAGTTTTGATCGAGCCTTGCCAAGTATTTACCTCATTTTGTGTTTGTGTGTGTTTGTGCGATTTTTGTTTTGTTGTTGTTTGCATTTGAGTCTTGCTTGGGGACAAGCAAAGATTGAAGTATGGGGGTGTGATGAGTGTCAAAAACACTCATTACTTATGTATATTTTAGTGTAAATTTAGCTTTTGTTACTTATCGTTTTTACAAGTTTTCTATGTCTTTGTCTTGTTTTGTACATTTTGTTCTTTTGTCATGTTTGCTTGCTTTTCTTATGTTTTTTTCTTTTTAGGAGCTTTATGGACAATTATCTAAGGAGGCACGACCAAGACCTCGAGGAAGCAAGCAAGACGGACTCGACAAGGCAAAATGGCAAAACGATTGGGTGAAACCGAGGCTAACAATGTAGTTCGCCGGGCCAGACCTCTTGCACGAGAAAATTCATAACTTCCTCGTACGAAGTCGGATTGAGGTGCCGTCAGCGGCATTTGAAAGAAGACATCCATATCTACAATCATGCCAAAAATGGGCTGACGTCATTGAAGCTGCAAAGGTGATGACAAAGCATGATAGAAGCATGACAAAGCATGACAAGAGCATGACAAAGCATGACCAAGGCATGACCAAAGCCATGACATCAACTATGTTGGCTGCATAAGCCACGAAATCAGCCAAAGAAGTGGCCAACACTCAGATTTTTCTTTACTAACTAAGCTTAACTTATGTGGAAAATTTGGCAAAGGTGGAGACAAGGTTAAACTAGTTAGTAAGATATTAGATTAAGTTGTAATTTTATATTTTCCATTAGCTAAAGTTTGTATTTAGTTAAATAAATGTAAGAAGTAAGTCATTCCAGGACTTAGGCAACATTTTCTCTCAGCCAAAGGAAGAAAAAATGTACCAAAGGACACGTCCCGACGGGTCATGGAAGCCCGGAAAACCATGAAAAAAATTGTATAAAATAGAAAATGCATCGGATTTCTTGTTGCTCCATAATGACCTGAATACGGAGTGTTATGACATTGCTCTAAAACATTAGCTATTTACCAATCATCAATGCACCATCGAAGCATTCCATCATTGCATCTCTTAAAGAGGTATGGATCATCCCATACAAACATTTGAGCATCCCTTAGGAATTTCTTCCTTTGAGGATAACTCAAGCTTGTAGGAATAATGTCTCCAACTAAAAAGTTGCCATAATCAGCATACCATGGTGCTTCCACTCTACTCATTGTCATTAGAGTTTCATCAGGAAATTCTTCCTGTATATTACCATTTTTTTCCATCCTATCGCTTTTCTCTAATCGAGAGAGATGATATGCGACAACATTTTCAGCTCCTTTCTTATCTTTGATTGACAAATCAAATTCTTGAAGTAACAAAATCCAGTGCATCAAGCGAGGTTTAGCATCTTGCTTTGAGAATAAATACTTCAACACTGCATGGTCTGTATAGACTACAACTTTTGAACCAAGCAAGTATGATCTGAATTTGTCACAAGCATAGACAACTGCAAGTAACTCCTTCTTTGTGGTTGTATAATTGAGTTGAGCTCCTGCCAATACTCTACTAGAATAATAGATGACATATAGCTTCCTCTCTTTCTTTTGTCCAAGCACACAACATATAGCTCAATCCGGTGATGAAATAACTAGAGCTATTACTAAAGCTTTCTTTAAGGCATCAAATGCCTTCTAACATTGCTCGTCAAAATTAAAGAACACGTCCTTTACTAGCAGGTTTGTCAGAGGCTTAACGATTAGAGAGAAGTTCTTGATAAATCTTCTGTAAAAGCCTGCATGACCCAGAAAGGCTCTAATTCCTTTGACTGTAGTTGGTGTAATCATCTTCTCTATTGCATCTGTCTTAGCTCTATCTACTTCCATTCCAACTTTAGAAATCTTGTGCCCAAGAACTATTCCTTCGTCTACCATAAAATAGCACTTTTCCTAGTTTAGTTCAAGATTCTTTTTCTCACATCTTTTCAGTACCTTATCAAGATTTTCCAAACAATGATCAAATGAGTTACCGAATACAGAGAAGTCATCCATGAAGATTTCCATAATCTTTTCATTTATTTCCCAAAAGATGGACTTCATACAACATTGGAATATTGGTGGGGCACAACTTAATCCAAAAGGCATTCTGCGATAAGCAAAAATACCAAAGGGACATGTGAAAGATGTCTTCTCCTAATCTCTGGGGTATATCGCTATTTGATTGTACCTTGAGTACCCATCCAAAAAGCAATAGTAAGAATAACCTGCTATTCTTTCTAACATTTCATCAATGAATGGCAAAGGGAAGTGATCCTTCCGTGTGGCATCATTCAATTTCTTGTAGTCAATACACACCCTCTAACCAGTCACAGTACGTGTTGGAATGAGTTCCCCCTCATCATTGATTATTACTGTCATTCCCCCTTTCTTGGGGACACAATGGATTGGACTAACCCATTTACTATCCGAAATTCGATAGATAATTCCGACTTCTAGAAGCTTGATCACCTCCTTCTTCACAACCTCCTTCATGTTTGGATTAAGTTGCCTTTCTTGGTCTACCCTCAGTCTTGCTCCATCCTCCATGTGAATATAATGCATCATAATTTCTAGGCATATCCCCTTGATGTCAGAGATTTGCCAAGCAATTGCTTTAATCCATTTGTTCACAATTATGAGCACTTTATCCTCTTCATCATTGGAGAGCTTGTTTGAGACTATAATTGGCAACCTCCCTCCATCTATTAGGAATGCATACCTTAGATGTGGTGGTAGCTCTTTCACGATGGAGCTTTCACAATTGATGGTGGAGTTTGATATTTCAAATGAATCTCTAATTCCTCAAGTAGATTTTTCTTGTCGACTTCTTCCTTCACTTCTTCCACAATTCCCTCCTCTTCTTCATGTTGTCCTTTTTCCTCTATTCCCAAAATATTTTCCTTACTGCACTCAAGAATACATTCATCAACAATATTAATTTTCATGCACATTCCTTCATCAAGAGGATGTTGCATCACACTTGTCATGTTAAACTCTACTTTCTCCTCTCCAATTTTGAGAATCAATTATCCATTATGCACATCTACCAATGCATGTGCTGTGTTGAGGAAGGGTCTGCCAAAAATTAGTGGACACTTCTTGTCCTCAAGAAAATCCAGAACCACAAAGTTAACTAGAAAGATGAACTTGTCAATCTTAACCAGGACATCCTCAACCACACCAAATGGTTTCTTTATTGTTTGGTCTACCAACTAGAGTAGCATAGAAGTTGGCTTAACTTCACACAACCCTAGTTTACGAAATGTTGATAAAGGAATCAAGTTGATGCTCGCATCTAAATCACATAAACACTTTGGAAACTCAGTGTCACCAGTAAAACTAGGAATAGTAAAACTCTCAGGATCTTGAAGCTTAGTAGGAAGGTTTGTTGAAATTAGAGAGCTACAATCTACCATAAGGGTGACTGTCTCCTTATATTCCCACTTTCTTTTCTTCATGACAAGTTCCTTTAGAAATTTTATATAGTGTGGAACTTGATCTAGCATCTCAAGAAAAGAGACATTAATCTGTACATCCTTCATTTTCTCCATAAAATGGAGAAATTTCTCATTCATTCCTGACTTTCTCTTTACCCTCTACAGATAAGGTAGAATGGGAATCATTGGTGGTGGTGATACGTAAACTTCTTCTTCCTCTACCACTTCCATTTGTGAAGTTTCCACATGTGGCACTTTTTCAACTTTCTCTTCCACAACATCTTCAATCTTATCTTGGTCAGAGTCCACCACTTCACTTTCCTTAGCCTTCTTGTTGACTATTTGAAAAGCTAATTCTTTACCACTTCTTAAAGCGATAGTGTTAACGTGACCTCGAAGATTTTCTTTAGCAGAGCTTGGGAGTGATCCTGAAGCTCTTTGGGCATTTGCTTTTGCAATTTCCCCAAGTTGTATTTCCATGTTGCGCATGGCAGTTGACTGCCCCCTAAGGAATTATTCCAAATTATTTTGCCTTGCTTCTTGACTTACCAAGGCTTTCAGTATTTCGCTTTGGTTAGTGGATGATTCTCCAGTTTATTGGATTAATTTCTCTACCTTATCAAATCTTTCCTCTAGGGCCCCCATTCTTTCTCCCAAAAATCCACATGGTTGAAAACCAGGTGGTCCTTGTTGTGGTGCACATAATGGTAGTCCTTTATTAGGAATAATTGCCATGTTATCATCATTGCTCGTATCTTTCCACGAGAAATTAGGATGATTTCTCCATCCTGGATTGTATGTTGAAGAATATGGATTATTCCCCATTCAGTTTCCTCCTTGACCTTGACCACTAACAAAATTGACTGGCTCAGTTTGTTGGTTCATCATAGCACATTGACTCATATTGTGGCCAATATTGCCACATGCTTCACAATTTTATTGAATAGTGATAGCTTTAACTTTGTTTATAGTCAAGTCTCGCAACTGCTTTGCCATTAAATCTAATTAAGCTTGAATTAATGAGGAAGCATCAAGTTCAATCATTCCTCTCTTCTCGCTTCGCTCAGTTAGTTCTCTCAGCTCTCTCATTGATTGCTTTCTTCTTTTATTTGTGATTATCCTGTTTGTTGCTGCCAACTCTTCCAGAACATGGTAGGCTTCATCTCTTTCCTTCCTCAGAAAATTCCCATTAGAGGCAGCATCAACAGTTCCCATTATTGTCGGTGAAAGGCTAAAATAAAAAGTTTTGAGCACATACTCCTTCGATAAACCATGGTGTGGGCAACTCCTTTGTAATTCCTTAAATCTTTCCCAAGTTTCACTCAAAGTGTCACCTTCAAATTGTTCAAAATTTGTGATCTCCTTAACTAGCTTGCTTGTCTTTGAGTATGGGAAATATTTATCCAGGAAAGCATTTGCAAGTTCTGCCCAAGTAGTTATTTGAGTATCCTTAAGTTGCTTATACCACAGTTTAGCCTTGTCTCTAAGTGTGTCTGAAATTATTCTTATCTTAACGACATTATCAGATACTCCTTGATATGTAAAGTTATCAGCTAATTCCATAAAGTTTCCAAGATGGTCATTTGTGTCTTCATTAGGTAGTCCATAGAATTGACTCGATGCTTGAAGCATATTAATCACTGCCGGCTTGATTTCGAAGTGATTAGCTTCAATAGCTGGATGCTAGATTCCAGTTTTTGCTCCTTCATATGTCGGTCTTCCATGGTCCAATAGAGATTGTCGAGGTGCTTGAGCTTCAGCTCCTTATCCTTTTTGTCTTTGATCCATCCTTGATTTATCTCTTTTTTCCTTGCGTAATGAACTTTCTAATCGAGTAATGTCTTCTTCAAATTCTAACAAAAAATTTTTTGTTGACCTAGTTAAGGGCATGCACGTAATTTTCCTCCTTAGTAACTTGTTTTGCAAGTAACGCTAAAAATTAACTCTAAAAATTTGTTGTTGTTTTTTTTATATTTTAAAAATTTATACCTAATCCAAGTTCGTTCACCAAATTGAGCGTTATCTACTCAGATTCCCCGGCAATGGCGCCAATTTGTTGTTAAGTCTTTTTCTCGATAGGCTAGTCTGTGCTGTGTTTCACGTTAAAAACGTAAAAGTGCAATTCAGATAGTCTTATGTTCTCGATCCGAAGCTAGTTGAAGATTCGTGCAATTTTTATGCCACCTGGCCACCTATGGTGCGATCCAACAGTGCCTATTGTGCACGCCAATGGTGTCTAAAAAAGCTAGCCTTGCACACTTGTCTCGCGGCCTAAGTTAGGACATGAGTGGCACGCGCCAATGCCTATTGCACACGCCAATGTTCTTCGTGCAAGAACAATAGTGCACGCCAATGCCTTATGGCTTGCGCCAACTTTATACAGACTAAGCATAGAGTAAGTCCAGTTTTGTCGATCCTCAGAGAATTGAGTTCTAATTCTTCGTACTTAGTTTCCAAACTTGTTTAGGAGTAAATTATGATGATTGGTTGATTGATAACTCTAACAAACTTCTACATTAATGATCTAAAGATTTAGCAAGTTTAAAGTCTTATGAACTTCAAAACACAAAGTTTACAATCTGATTTAGCAAATTTATCTAAGAGTAAGTTTAGTACCTTTAAAACTCATGTAACCAACTAACTTAGGGGTATGTTATATTTGTATTATAATCTGAGTGTTTCATTAGCAACAAATCCTCACTTTCGTGCAAGATTTGTCTAAATTGCTCTTAGCAAAACTTGAACAAACTAGATGTTTTTTCGACCCCACTAGCTGATTCAAATCAAGCTAAGAAACAACTATATTTATCACTCAGTGGACAACTAACTACTTAAGTAGATTTTTCATTAGTTAAGCACTTAGTCATCTAGTTAATTTTTACACTAATTCCATCACCTTTTGGTCTCAAGCATTAGCAAAGTTCATGATTATGGTTAATCACATAGATTTTATCACAGCCAACTAGTCTAAACCATTGTCAAAGGCAAGAACTAATAATGATCATAATCTAGGTGATTCCATAATTAGGCTTTAAGTTCTTTACCTAGAACATATTTCATGTATGTTTAACCCCTCAAATTAGTTGATTACATGTTAGTTTCCAAGGAAAATTAGGCTAAGACTCATGTACTTTGGGGATTCAACCGTTTTAGTCCCTACTGTTTCAAAACTACTCTTTCAATCCCTACTATACAAAATAACATAGACATTTAGTCCCTAGCGGGTCAACTGCTGATGTCAGCAGTCAAGATAAAAAATTTTAAGACTATTATACCCTCTTTTTAAATCTAACCCAATCCGACTCGACCTGACCCAACCGCCTCATGACTCAACTTGAATCAATCGACCTAGCAGGCCGTGTCTTCCCTAACAACGGTGCCCAACCCGATCCCAGAAAAGCTCGGGTTCATCCTCCTTTTTGGTCGGAGAAAAGAAGAAAAATCCAAATCAAAATCATATCACTAACAGAAATCCCATGGCAATTATGTTCTCTGTGATATATGTCAAATCCAAATCAAACCTTCCTTCAAATAAGAAAAATCGTAGTCAATAGAACAAGCTTTAATAGAAATCGCAGTCAATAGAAAAATCGCAGTCAAACCCATGGAAATCGCAGTCAATAGAACATAATTGGCTGGCTAATAGAACAAGCTCGATGCCTAGAATCATCCCCTCAGGAGGAGGCGGGGACTTTGGGGACAACTTCATCCCAATCTTGCTCGTGAACCGTGCAAACCTAGACGTCCTACTAGGCAAGTCCTCTAATGGCGGTGCATTCAACAGCTGTAGAATCTTCTAATTCTTTGCCCATGACACAATTCCAGAAGCGGATAGCTAGTCCCAGCTCTAGGCGAGGGGAAGTAGTATCTTCTGGAGTCTTGGTCGAATCAACAGATCCGGAATCCATCTGAGCAAAGTTTAGGAGGGCGGGAGATAGAATTACGGTTTTAGGGGGCGAGATTATTGAGAAGGGTGAAGGTAAATTGGGGAATTAGGAGGGCGGGAAATGGAATTAGGGTTTTAGGGGTTGAGATTATTGAGAAGGGTGAAGGTAAAGTTAGGGAATTTAAATCATGGGAGTTGCCTCACGGTGAAGGTAAGAACCTAAGCTTCTCCGGGATCGGGTTGGGCATCGTCATTGAGAAAGGCATGGTTGGCTGGGTCGATCAAGTCGAGTTGAGTTATGGGGCGGTTGGGTCGGGTCGAATCGAATTGGGTTAAATTTAAAAGGAGGGTATAATGGTCTTAAAAAAATTTATGTTGACTGCTGACATCAGCAGTTGACTTGTTAGGGACTAAACGTCTATGTTATTTTGCATAGTAGAGACTGAAAGAATAGTTTTGAAATAGTAGGGACTAAAATGGTTGAATCCCCAAAGTACAGGGGTCTTAGCCTAATTTTCCCTAGTTTCTAAGTCCTAAACTCACAGAATATACTACTCACACATGCTTATATAAAAACACAATTTAAACATCAAAACACTTAACATAATTACCAAAAGTGAAGAGAAGAATGCTTATCAAAGATGATGAAGCTTCCTTTCTTCACAAACAATCTAAGGCAGAGAGTTGAGTACAAATTCGTGGCTTCCTCTCACTGGAATTTCTTTGCATGCTTCTCTCTCCATTCCTTACACACTTTCTCATCATGAGTCACTATTAACTAAAATCCAAAGTCTAAAGTCAAAATAATATAAACTAAGCTAATATCCTAACAACTATCCTCCATTGTCCCCCTAAGGTGTCTGCCACACCATCCAATAGTGAAAAACTCTAAGTGCCATTGGCCCTCATGTGTTTGCCAATAAGAAGAGCAAGTGGCTGGCCAAATTGTGTCACTATCTATCTCTGGCACGTGCCAATGGTGTCTATGGCATGTGCCAATTATGCCGTAGTCCAACGTTAGAATGACCTCTCTATCCAGGTGTGTTTGGCCCGTGCCACGCGTGGCTATAGCGCGCACCAGAGGTGCACATGTGCAGAATCTTGCACTCTCGAGCTCTAAATCATCCATGCCATAGCGCCATCGATCAAGCATCCTCCTCGAGTCATCAAGTAGGCTCCTAAAACCATAAAAACACAATGAGAAAAGACAAACATAACTAACAATCACAATAAATGAAAACTAACACAAAATGACTAAAAATCTCTAGAAATAAACTAAAACTACAAAAAGAACCTAAGAAATAAACACAAAATATGAGTGTTTAAGGCACTCATCATTATGTCTATTGTATGATTGTTTCGAATCATGATGATGTGCATCATATGCATTTTGTTGGTCTATAGTACATTTGGACATACTTTTGATTGGTTGTGAAGTATGTGACAATTGTGAACAGCCGACTAGATTGCTAGCTTGGGGCTAATTTGTTTCGTCTAATGGATGTGATTTCAGACTGTTGGGTCATTTATCTAATAATATATGTGTTTTGTGAGAGAAATGAATAGATTTTCCTGTACTAACCAGGGATGTTAGTCTATGAGCTCATAGTTGTAGGGATATAACTAGTGTATATTTATAAGCCATGGCCAGTTTACATTTGTACACTAGCTTCTATTATTTGTGAACGGAGATCTATTTGGCCATTTGGATATCCCTGGCAGTTAGAGGAAGGGGCAATACAAAACCTATTCATAGCTCTCTGTGTGTGTCTATATTTGTGTTTGGGTATTATGTATAGCATTTGATCATCGTGCATTTTGATTTGAGTGAAGTCGAGCATGATTAAGTTCTATTACATGCATATATCAGCCATAACTAATATATTATGTTCTATTCCCTTGCTAAGTGTTTTAGGACACTTACCTCTTACAAATCCATTTTAGGTTCTCAGAGATTTTAGATCATTCCGAGGGTCCAAAGTTTCTGGTGCTTGCCCCATTCCTTTGTTCGAGGGCTACTTTTTGAGGTCTTTGGATTATGTTTTGTCATTCCTCTGTATAGTTGCTTCGTAGTAGTAGTATTTTGGAGATGTTTGTTGATTTTTTAGTTTCTAAATTAATTTGATTGATTTTTGTATATTGATAAGACCCATGAGATGATTCTATTTGTAGTTTGCTTCCGCTTGGTTTGATATGTTTAGAGATTGTTTTGAGGTTTGCTAGGCTTGTATTTGTCATTGATGTATTGTAGAGTCTAGCGTCAGTCACTGACCTCAGTTTGGGTCATGACATAAACTTAGTAGGTTCACAAGTAACCCAAGAAAGGGTCACTGGCTAGCTCTAGAAAGGGTTTTATGGTATTTAAAGCATACCATAAACCATGGCATACACTATGCTAAATATCTAGCTGTATTAGAAGGATACAGTGACGTAAACTGGATATCGGACATGAAGGACTCCAAATTTATGAGTGGATATTTATTCACCATAAGAGGAGGAGCTGTGTCTTGGAAGTTCTCTAAACAAATGCACATAGCTTGATCCACAATAGAGTCGGAGTTTATAGTACTAGACAAAGTTGGGAAAGAAGCTGAATGGCTCAGAAACTTCCTAGTGGATATTCCATGCTAAGAAAAACTGGTGCCTCCTGTATTGATACATTGTGATAGCATGTCTGCAATCGAGAGAGCATAAAGTACAATGTACAATGGTAAGTCTCATCATATCCATTGGAGATATAATACCGTTAGACAGTTGATCTCAAGCGGGGTGATCACTATTAACTATGTAAAGTCCAAGGACAACATAGCTGATTCTTTTATGAAAAGAATCAATCGAGATCAAATGTACAATACAATAAGGAGAATGAGATTAAAGTCCACATATAGTAAGGGGAATAAGATTAAAGTCCACACACTAAAGGACGTCCATAGCGGTAACTCAACCATGATGAGTGGAGATCCCATAAACTTGGTTTAACGAGATAACTAAGTTATAGAGGGTTTAGTTAATTACCTGAAAGCTAACCCATTCTCATAAGCTACCCAAGTGTCGACCTGCAGAAGTGTGGCTAGGATAAGTGTTATGCTTTTAATGATTCCTATATCTTGTTGAAGGTGGAGTATTGTAGGATACTCTTAATAGGAGATCACCTATGTAAGTGTGAAGTAAGGCCGCTTCAAATAGGAAAAACACTTATGAATCCAAGATATGGTCCATGGCAAAAAAGGACACAATGTGAGAACCTAAATATACTAGCGTTGTTATTGTATAAATATTATTATCTTGGTTTGCACAAAAATCTGATGGTTCAAGATATCGTGTTCACCGAGCAGCGAGTAAATCTGATAACAACTTACTAGAGAAGGTTCAAATCTGCAAGCTACCTGTCTCGATGTAATAATAATACATCGGAACTTTCAATTAGAGTATGCATGTATTGGTCATCATTCATGTGGGGAATTGTTAGAAATAATGAATGAGCCCAAGTGAGGCCCAAGCCCAAAAGCCAAAGTGAAGGTGGTAAGTGTTAAGAAAGGAAGGAGTGTACCACATTGGTTATCGCAGGGAAAAATTCCATGTTTATAAGGAACTTTCCTCCTTCCCCTCCAAATTGACTACTACCATAATTGACTTTTAGTTGACTTTACATTGACTTTTTGTTGACTTTCTGTGGACTGCGAGGACAGTGCTTTAGCACTGTCCGAGCACGAGCATGGGCACAGGTGCAGGACCAGGATCGGGCACAGGCTCAAGGCCGATAGCGGGTTGGGTGCATTGAGGTACACTTGGCCCGTTCTACATACTAGAAAATCTGAGTCAAGAAAGTTCTGGGTATATAAGGATTCGCCCAAAAGTTTCGAGTTCGTGTGCAACATTCTTGGAAATACCCGATAGTCATTGTATTTTGGAGACGATTGTCGTAGTTCGTATGCACTGAAATATACAGGGCAATCTCGTCTTATAGAGAAAGTGTCCAACACTTGCCTTAACTATACACAATCCTAATCAAGTACTCGTATCCATAAACAACAAATTATTGAGAGGACATCCAAACTGCAGGTTGATGATTCGAGCGACGTCTTTGTGAGGTACTTGGAGTCACTTTCTGACCTAGATTCCTATGGCTTTAATATCAAACCAGTGGTGGATCACATCGAAAAGTTGCTGAAGATCAAGCAGATACACGGAAAGTTTCAGGACACATCAAAACAACTCCAACTCAGGATTGCAGATAATAGAACTGAGATGCGCAGCTGCAATATTGAGTGTAGTAGAAGCAGAGATCGGAGCTTTGAAGTTGGAAGCTGGCGCCCTCGAGGAGAATGACGCGATGGCCGAGCAGGAATTCAGAAGCATTGTTGCCTCCCCCCTTGGTCATAGGCTTGCTTAGCTTGACAACTAGTATTAGTATTAGGGAATTCTACTATATAAGCCAGTCACGTTGTCAATGAAGACAGAAACCTGCTCCTGCTGCTATTAACACATTTAATCATTAGATCAGCCAGTTTAAACTATGGTTCTATGAGCTTTTATATAACCTCACTTGGTTCTATGAGCTTTTATATAACTTCACTCATGTGACAATTTAAATAAAGTTGGGATAAAAATTGCTCTCACAGATTAAATAACTTCCATTTTTCAAAATCCAGAAGTAATTTACTAAAAACAATAATTAGCACATGTGAACCAACCATGTGAAAAAAATATTATGCTCAAACCTAAATCAGGTTATTTTTCTACAAAGATGTTCATAAATTGTAGAAAAATGAGGTGACATGTAGCTATCTTTTCAGAAATTTCTTCGATTGTACGATGAGCAAAAATATTATTTGCGGCAAGTGATGGTATAATCTGTGATTAATTGTACTAAATATGCAACTTATTGTGGTACAAAATCAATGGTACTACATAAACAATGCTATAAACTATAAATATTAGTTATATGTGCGATTTTGTGTGTTTCAAGTGTTGAATGCGATGAGCGGTGGTACAAGATGCAATAAAATGACGATACAAATTAGACAAGTAGATGTATTTAGGATGAAGGTATAAATCGCAGAAATAGAAAATTACCAAATAGCTCTTATCTCTTTATCACCATATATCTCTTTCCACAATTCTGTAGGCCGCTCTGCAGAAGCGAATGTACAAATTTGTTAATCAAATCCATCACTTCACCAATAATAATAAGAGCTGGTACAGCTCCTAAGAAATTTGCATTTAAACGATTTTGGGTCCAAGTCCCAAATTACAAATTATTATAACAAAATTTCTTCTGACATTGCATGAATATATTTGAAAAAAAAAAATCACTTTCCTCCTCGGAGGTCAAAATGTCAACGTCTATTGGTAAGAATATCTTCTTCATTGGAAAGAAAATAAATTATGGTGACAATTTATTATACAAATTAGAGCTTTCTGCAAACATTTCCAATGCTGCATGTTATTTGTGGACCCAGGTGTTCTACATGTCATTGTAGGCTATCGAATATAAACAAAAATGACACAAGATAATCTGACGTTAACCTTCCACCACAAGATTTCGGCTTACCATTAGTGACGCCAATCCCTCTCTAAGACATAGATCTTCCCAATCTTGTTGTTATTGTTGTTGCATTAAGAACGGAGATTATTCATGTTATTAGTTGTTGGTTTTGATTTAAGCATCAAATGACTTAGATTACGTTAAATTAAAAATGGCATTATAATTTTTTTATTATATAAATTTCGTTGTTGGAATATTTTGATTTTGTAGAAGATTTGAAGAAGTTCTCTAGATTAGTTGTTATGTTTTGTTATACATAGCGAAGTTTTTACATTATTGTTTATATGTGTTAGTGAATAGTAATAACCAAAAAATTAAATTGAAATAGTTGGTAAAAAGAATATTGGGAATACTTAAGGAGAATAATAATTAATCTAAATTACTCTAAATAATATAGAATAAAAAATTGACTGCAATAATATTTTGTTCTTTAATGTCAATATTTTAAATATGTACATGTGATTTTTTTTAAATACAAATATTTACATGAAAAATACATAAACGGGCATTTTTAGCGAGTTTTCACGCAAGAGTCATAGCTTTTAGGTTTATTACTTTCACTTTACTTCAAAGATTATAATTAATGATTTAGATCTTCAAACAATGCAGTATTTTCATACTTCATAATCAAGATTTGTCTTTTTATTTAATCACTTGATTATTTATTGTTCAATTACTTGATTAATTATTGTTTGATTGATTCGTATCGTGTGCTTAGAATTAAGATTGACAACCTTAGTTCATAGGACGAGATTGCATCTGTTTATTTCATTTTGTTTCATTTTGTTTCGTTTCATTTTATTTCGTTTGCTTAAATATTGTTGTCAGGATTTAGGATTGACAACCCTAGATTCAAATGCAGTTTTATTCGTAGGATTAGAATAATCAACTCAATCACTCGATTTCAGTTGCTTAGATTAGGATTGAGAATTCATAATTCAGTACTTAGAGAATTGATCCATTTGTCCCTGTGGAGATGATCTTAGTTATCACTATATTACTTGAGTGATTGTGTTCTCTTGCACGCATTCCTAATCTAATATTTATTGCATCAGTGACTTGCACCAGAGTCCACAATCAACCCTTCTGCAATTTTATTAAACATAGAGTAAGTACAGGGAGAAATCATACCATAGTCAATTTGTCGAGGATTAGATTTGTTCTCAGAGCCAGTGTTGTTACTGTGTAGTGTTTTGCATCAGGTTTGAGTTCCTTAGTTGCTGCAGAACATGTTGAACAATTATAAGGAATATGGCTTTCTAACCTGTCGTTTGTTTCACCAGAAAAATGTCCTGTCAGAAATTACTTACCGAAAAATGTTAGTCTAGTAACTGGAGTTCGTGACGAGGATTATAACCTTGGAAAGTTTTGCATTTGATATGCTTAATTGCGTATAACCTTATTGCAAAGGGAAAATCTTGATGCTAAATTCCTCGAACACTAATTTACAAAAACTTGACCACATATAAATCAATTAAAAGTAACCAACATAATGGTCCCTCGCTTTTGCCTCTTAATCTTTGGGCCCATCAGACAGCTAGGTTAAAAAACTTAATCTCGTTTATATATGTAAGGTGTTGATGATGGAGATCAATAAGATTTGGATTAGTTGAGAATTGTTATAGATTAATTGATACGTCTGTTGTGATATCCCATATGTGATTGTAGTGTCTGAAATTATTAAGTGATTTGATTAGTACTATTTTCACACGAGAAAGTCATACATTTCTAACATCAATTGAAATAAAATAATTAAAGGTCGAGGGTCGAGCCTAGAATCATAACAGATGGGTGGGTGACATGCTATTACAAAAAGTTGGTATCGTCCAATGGCTACCATTATCAAACCTTAAAGGACAACGTGGACATGCTCAAGCTCATCCACTTAGGGCTCATCTTCTCCGATGAGTGCGACTACCTCCTCGATTGCAGGATGGGTACAAGTTCTGCATTTGTTCAACGTTAACGGGTCAAATAGTTTGCTAGGGCCTTTTTAATTTATTTTTTAAAACAAAGAGTATTTTTATAATCTGAAGGTCCAAAATTGCTAGAGAAATCATCAGATTTTTGCAAGAGAAGTTAAAATGCACCCTTTCTACAAACATGAAGGGTTGAATGATAAAAACAATAAAGAGATTGAATCGCTAATTTCCTCAAACTTGAGTGGGCAGAGGATAATTTTCCCTAAAATATAATCTTATTGCAACTAGTAGCGATTGGAACTGGCATGAAATCTTTTGTCTTTCGGCAATTAATTACTCCCCTGAAATGACCTGGAGCCTTTTTTTTAGATCATATTCTAATTCTATTCTATTACAATATATGCTTAAGCCAAGGTTTGAACCTTGGACCTCCACCAACTCAACACCTCACAGTACTATTAGGCTACAAGGCCACAAGTACCTGGAGCCTATTTTATTGTGCATATGTTGGAGGTTTTTTTGTTGGCCATTTTTGTGAAATATCGAAATATATGTTTTGTTTAATATTATATAGTATCAGGTTCAGTTCAAAGTCAATAATCTTTTAATAGTGTTAAGTTTTATTAAATAATATATAACACTAAATAGATTTGAACTCTAAATTTCTTTATTATTCATGTGCCCTTGATAATATTTTTTTTACGATTGTAATAGGGACACGAAAAATACACTTACGGTGAAATTCTGTGAGATTCTGTCATGCGTTCATGAATTGAAACGTGGCAATTCGTGTCACCTAAAGGTCAACGTTTATAATGAATTACCAACCATTCATGATCCATAAATACTGTTAACAGTATTTTTTTATTTTTTGTGCATCAACTTAGTACCAAAATCACCTATAAAATTAATTGGTGAGAATTAATTTAAATTAATCAAATTTCAAATTTAATTCATTATATATATAACAATATTAAATATTTGTTAACAAAATTATACCACATATCAAATATTATACCCCAGATTAATATCGAATTAATCGATATAGTTAACGGAATATCATGTAGTATAAATAAGAAACTTAGCGATAAAAACTTAGGTACATTTAAAAAGATGTTTCGCTTAAGAAATGTAGAACACATCATTAGGAGATCAAAAGTATGGCACGAATATAATTAATTTTCAAGAATGGACATTCATAATTGTTGTGGGGAAAAAGTAACCAGGTGTCAAGGACGATCTCTTGATGGCTTGAAGGCTCGTCTCAAGGTCGGCGCCCAACGGAAACAAACGTG
>SOPF01025672.1:62760-75517 GCA_012979155.1 Hypericum perforatum
ATGGTTAACTGGAAGTCTCTTTGCTACCCACAGAATATGGGAGGACTTAACTTTGAACCTTTGATGCTTATGAATCATTCCCTCTTAAATGGTCTTGGAAATTTTGTGCAGAAGATTAGGATTCCCTCTTTTGTGAAATCTTCATTGATTTCTATTCCTGTTGGTATACAGGGAAGTAACTGAGAATTATATGCCAACGTTGCTGCTACTGAGGGAGAGTTGAGTCAGGACTTCATAGATGGCTTTATGCTTAAGGTTGATGATGGAAGAAAGTGGTCTTCTGGACAGATTTTTGGGTTGAAAATCACTGCCTGAAGGATAGGTTTGGATGACTATATATGATCTCTGTTCAATAATCGGAACGAATTATGGATTGTGGTTTATGGTCCAATGATGTTTGGTCTTGGAATCTTTGCTTTAAAAGATAAAATAGAACTAGAGTTTTTAAGAAAGAAATGCTCAATAATCTGTTGTTGGTTCTTAGTGAGGTTCATCTCTATCTGAACTACAATAGAAATGGTCTGATATGAGCTTCTCTGCACGTTCATGGCAGAATAAGTTTCAGGTGCGTGGATTTATGCTAACCCCTTTAATTAAGGAACTCTGAAGAGTATGGTCTGGTTTGCTCCCATCAAAGTGGAATATTTTATATGGCTGGCAATCCAAGGTCGTGTTCATATGCGTGATGTTATGATTAGAATAAGAAGAATTCAAACATGAGAGGCTCTTTGTCCATTTTTCTTGTATGATGATAAGTCAGCCACTCACTTATTATTGCTTTTCCCTTTCTCTTATTTTATTTAGGACCATTTTGTTAAATAATTTGGTGTTGAATAGTATGGCTTTGATTATATAGAGAGGGCACTTTCTTCTTGGTGTGGTTTGATCGAGGGTGACATGGCCGGGAAGGTGTGGTTTACTTTGTTTAGAGCTACAATATAGAGCATTTAGAATTATTAAAATCAAGTGATCTTCGATGAGAAATAATATGATTGTGAGCGTCTCCAACATACTATTTATCTTTGTACTCGTGAATGGCTATTTTGATCAAGGACTTTGAAGAACATTGGCAATAAAAGTTAGAACTTTTTTGGGACTCGCTCCGAGTTCGACAAACTTGCATATTTTGTTTGGGCTGTTGTAAATGTGATTTTTTCACTACTTTTACTTTTGTCTTTGTTTGTCTTTTTATTAATGAAACTTATTTACCTAAAAAAGTTGGAAAATAAAAATGTTCATTTTTTCTGATCTGTTATAACAGGATTATCTCTATCGTTAAAGTTATTCACTTAATTCCCATAAAAGAAAAAAAAGGAAAATTAGGCTAAGGTCCTTGTACTTTAGGGATTCAATGAGTTCAGTTCTTACTGTTTAAAAACTACTCTTTGGATCCATAAAATTTAAAGACATAGATGTTAAGTCCCTCATTCTGACGCTGAAGATTTTTCTGGCAAAATCCTTACATGAAAAGATGATAATACCCTTCTATAAAAAAAATCCAACAAGGCTAAGTTCGACCTCACCAAGCTCCCTGTCTAAAAACCCTACCCTCAAGAAAACCCAAACCACTGACACCTCATCCGCAATTGCCTTTTTCCCAACACTTACAAGAGGATTCCTTCACCTTCGACCACTAGCTCAACCGTTCTGGTTAAGGTTCCACTTCCAAGGGTTTGACAGGCCGTCCTCCTCATTGGGTGGTGGGTTTGACAGTCCCGATGGGTTTATTCCATCCCTTATCGCCTCCTCCCCAACTTCCCCCCAGAGAAGCTGTGTGATAACCTCGGGACTTGGTTGGTCAAAATTTCATCATCCTACCTACCTAAGAATTGTGTTTAGAAGTGTGTTTAGATGTCTTTTAGTCCTCTTAGCGTGTTGGTTCAAGTTCGACAAAGTTGATGCAACGAAATACCGAGTTTCGTAAATGTAGTTGGTCATTTCTCAGGCAGATTGACCTTTGGGCAGTGTAATGGCCATAACTTCTTCAATTTTTGTCCAAAAGACATATGGAGTACAATTCAGAAACTAGACACATAGAGCTACAACTTGGTTATATACAAGTTTGGTCAGAATTCAAAGGAAGTATGTGAAATATGTGCTTGAAGTTGAAGCTTTCTGATTGGACCACTCATTTAATATAACCAATCACATTTGTTTACTTAAGTAAAAGGGTAAAGGAGGTGAGGAAGGGCTGGAAATGACTCACCTACTTACCTCTTGCACTCAGAAAGGGTATAGAAGAGGTGGGAAGCTCAGTTGGTCAGCCATAAAACGAAACTTAGAAAAAAAAGAGAGGGTTGAGGAAAGAGAAAGAAGTAGGTAGGTCAATAAACTTAGAGCATGAACAGATATTTCTAACGGTGTATTACACATTTGATTTGGATCAAGGAGTCAACGAGAAATCATTTTGAAACACAGAGCTGGTTTCTGAGGTAGTCAGCTTAGTGACGGAAAGAAGATTGATTTGGTAAGTAGACTTAGACTCAGAATTGGATCACGTAATTTGAACATTTATAGAGGACTCTCTGGGCTTTCTTTTGATATATCATAAATGTTATTTGGATGAAAGGATCAACGAGAAATCACTCAATTTTGAAGCCTCTCTTGTGCTTGGTTTGGGTTATGAATATCAAAATAGATTGTTGTGTGGTCTTGCGATCAAGAATGATTATATACAGAGTATATATATGTGTGGATGTTTGATATGGAATCAAATGAATGAAGGGTTTGAGCTATTTGATTATGTTTGGATAATTTGGGATGATGATTTGCGAGTGGACCTAAGTTGGTCATTTTGAAGTGTTTGGAGGTGAATTAACCTTGGAAGCTAAGAGTTAACATCATTGTGTGGTTGTATATATTTGGAAAGATTTTTTCGGGGTTGAAGGAACTCGACGTGAAAGGAGTTTTAGATTTGGGAATCTACGCTTTTGAACGATGTTTGTCTGAGTAAGCGGATAGTATATGATAAATTTGGTTATGTTTGTTATGTGTATGTTTCAAAGCTTCATTGTGTGCATCACATGCATATGGTTTGGTCCATGATACATTTGGACATATTTGTGATTGTGGTGAGATATGTGATGTTTGTGAATAGCCTTAAGCTGATTTGATACGTGGGACATGTCCATGTGTGATAGATATGATTCTAGATCGTTGGATCATATGTTCTGACAACATGTGTTTTTGTGAGAGAAATGAATAGGTTTTCCCATACTAACCGGGGATGTTAGTATATGAGCTCATAACTTTTGGGATATCACTAGTTTACATTTGTATACTATCAGTAGCTTATATTTGTTGTAAGCTATCAATAGTTTACATTTGTACGCTAACTTCTGTTATTTGTGAATAAAAGATCTGTTTGGCCATTTGGATATCCCTTGGCAGTGAGAGGAAGGACCCTTCCAAAACCTATTCATAGCTCTGTGTGTGTGTGTGTTGATATTTGTGTTTGGTAATAGCATTTGATAATCACTCATTTTGATTTGAGTGAAGTCGAGCATGGTTGGGTTTTGGTGCATCCTATTCCCTTGCTAAGTGTTTTTGGACACTTACCCCTTATAATCTATTTTAGGTTCTCAGAGACCTTAGATCGTTTGAGTATTCGGAGTCTGTGGTACCAGCCCAACCCTTTCCATTTGAGGGCTACTTTTTGAGGTCTCCAGATGGTGCCATTATTCTCTTCTATATAGTTGCTCCATAGTAGTAATAGTGTTTTAGAGATGTTTTGTTTATTTTTGGTTTGTAAATTATTTTGGTTTGAATTTGGCTTCCGCATTTGATGAGATGTTTGAAGATTGTTTGAGGCTTGTTAGGCCTGTATTGTGTTGTCGATATGTCGCAGAGTCTAGCGTCGGTCACTGACCTCAGTTTGGGTCCTGACAAGCTGTCCCTTTCTCCAAAGTAGAACAAGACATAATGGGTTCTGACATAACCAAACCTTCGAGAGCGCATGCTTGGCCATCGCGTCCCTCCCAAGAGAGTGGCACGCAACAAAGAAGTGGCCGGTCCTGCCAAAAGCATTCTAGTACAAGAAGTGTTCTGCTTGGATTTTGAAGATGGGTCCTTTTAGGATAGGAATGTAGAGGAGAATAGGGTGCCGATATCTAGTTGTGGTATGGGTTAAGATGGGTCACGATCGATTGGATTCTATTTGGCTATTTAGGTTTGGGTGCGCCTTTATGTTGTTTGTCGTGGTTTATTTATCGCTGGGGAGATGACGGCCAGATCGGGGAGAGGGGATAGAAGAAGGAGACGGTGGAGTTGGCAATCGACCATCACCTGCGACCTCCTTCACCAAACCGGTGAGGTCGTAGAGAAGGAAGGGTATATATTTTTTTATCTCAATTTTTTGGACAGAAGGTTATTATTGTCCTTTCAGGTAAGGGGTTTGCCAAACAAATCTGTGGCGTCAGAACAAGGGACTAAACGTTTATGTTTTTAGGTTTTTATGAATCCAAAGATTAGTTGTTAAATAGTGAGGACTGGACCTTTAAATTTCCAAAATACAACAACATTAACCTAATTTCCAGAAAAAACATTTATTGAATCAGTGGAATATCAATAATGGAGTTCCTTGTCACTCGGTCATATATTCTCAAACCACGTGGAGTGCATGTCGGTCAAATAACAAGGTATTAAAATATTTATCACAAAAAAACAAGGTATTAAAATATAACTTTACCAAAAGAAAATTACAGAGAATGGTAATTCTGAATTTCTCCAAAGCTGCCATTTTAGTGATGACAAGGTGAAAAGAGGGATTTCTTTTTTACTATTGACTTGATCACCAACTCAGTCAATGTTGGTAGCAATTTCCCGCTCTCTCGTTCCTCATTGTTAAGGTACGAGTTGGTAGGAAGAGAATTATAAGGGCAAAAGAGAGAATATGAGGAAGATAGAATCTGAGAGATGAAAATAGATGTTTATATTTATTCATGCATAATACATCCTTCCATCTATATATTTATACTACTTCCAAGTGACACTACAAGAATAATGGAATATAGCGGGGGAAAAAATTGCTGCTAAAAGCTTAAAATCCCCTCAAATATGATTTTGCGGGAAAAAAGTTCGCCGCAGGAATTTCCCACTATATCACCGCCATCAAAAATCTATTGTCCGTTATTATCAGCTTGATGGTAATAATGTCTTCTAATTTGCCAAAATAATCACCAAGATAGACTTTCAAACGTTGTCCGTTGACCTTGAACTCGGTCTTGGTATTATCATCACAAATTTGGATAGCACCATGCAGAGAAACTTCAACAACTGTGTATGGACCTGTCCATTGGGACTTAAGTTTACCTGGAAAAAACTTAAGGCGCGAGTTGTACAGTAATATCTGTTGACCAATAGAAAATTCTCGGCGGAGAATTTTCTTATCATGCAACGTCTTTGTTCGTTCCTTGTAGTGCCGTGCATTATCATAAGTGCTTAGGCAAAATTCCTCCATGGCTTCAAGTTGCAATATTCTCTTCTCGCCAGCTTTCTCAAGATTTAGATTTATCCAACAGAGAGCCTAATAAGCCTTGTGTTCTAGCTCGACCAGAAGATGGCATGCCTTCCCATAAATCAGTTGGTAAGGAGACATACCTATCGCGGTCTTGTAGGCGGTTCTGTATGCCCATAATACATCATCCAGCTTCCTAGACCAATCCTTCTGTGATGAGTTGACCGTAGCCTCTAAAATTCTCTTGATTTCTCTATTAGAGACTTCAACTTGTCCACTGGTCTGGGGGTGGTAAGCTGTAGCCATCTTATGTATGACCCCGTATTTTGCTAGTGCAATTGCTAGTAGGTTGTTTCGAAAGTGTTTGCCACTGTCGCTGATAAGGACTCTTGGGGTGCCAAACTGACTAAAAATGTTCTTCTGAAGGAACTTAATCACTACCTTAGCATCATTGGTTGGAAGTGCAACAGCTTCTACCTATTTGGAGACATAGTCCACTACAAGAAGAATGTAAAGATTTCGGTCAGACAAAACAAATGGACCCATGAAATCAATACCCCATACATCGAATATCTCGACCTCCATGATGCCCGTCTATGGCATCTTGTGACGAAGGGAAATGTTGCCCATCCGTTGGCAGCGATCACATTTGTGTACAAACTCGGCGGCATCCTTAAAGAGTGTAGGCCAATAAAAACCACTTTGCAATACTTTGGCTGCTGTGCGTTCTCCTGCGAAGTGACCACCATAATGAGAGTCATGACAGTGGTGTAGAATGAGCTCTTGCTTCTCTTGCGGTACACATCTCCTTAATAGTTAATCCTTTCCTTGCTTGAACATGTATGGTTCGTCCCAAACATTGTACCTGACATTACGCAAAAACCTTTTCTTCTTGTCGGAAGAAATGTTAGGAGGTATGATGTTGCTTACAAGGTAATTCACATAGTCAGCATACCATGGAATAGAAATGACATCTAAAGCATATAACTGCTCATCCGGAAAAGATTCATTGATAGGAAAAGAGAATGTTACTGATGTGTGTTCTAGGCGTGAAAGGTGATCTGCAACAGGATTGTCCGCACCTTTTCGGTCTCAAATTTCTATCTAATAAGTCTTGGCTTAGCATCCTTCTTATTGAATAGGTAACAAATAGCAGCATGGTCTGTGTACACCATCACCTTGCTATCGAGTAAATAAGCTTGGAATTTGTCGAGAGCAAAAATCACAGTAAGAAATTCCTTCTCTATAGTCACATAGTTAATCTGGGCATCGTCTAAAGTGCGACTTGCATAGTAAATGGCATGGAATCCTGTAGTCTTTTTCTGACCAAGCACCACCCTAACAGCATAATCACTTGCATCACACATAATTTCGAACGGGAGCTTCCAATATGGAGATATGATCACTAGTGCCGACACAAGTGCCTTTTTTAGCTTGGTGAAGGCTTCTTGACATGCTTCGTCAAAAATGAACGGAGCTTCCTTCTCAAGCAACCTACAAAGAGGCTTAGTTATCTTTGAGAAGTCTTTAATGAAACATCGATAAAACCTGGCATGTCCTAGGAAACTCCGTATTCCATTAACATTTAACGGAGGTGGTAATTTGTCAATGACTTCCAATTTGGCCTTGTCAACCTCCAATCCCTTGCTTGATATCTTGTGGCCAAGTACCACGCCTTCTGTCACCAAGAAGTGACACTTCTCCCAGTTAAGCACCAAGTTGGTCTCTTTGCATCGTTCAAGAATCTTACCCAAGTGCGATAAGCATTCTTGATATGAATCTCTGAATACTGAGAAGTCATCCATAAAAATCTCAATCTACTGCTCTATCATGTCCAAGAAAATAGCCATCATGCAACGCTGAAAAGTTGCAGGTGCATTACAAAACCAAATGGCATACGACGGAAAGCAAATGTATCATACGAGCAAGTGAAAGTTGTCTTCTCCTGATCCTCTGGTGCAATGGCAATCTGGAGATATCCTGAGTAACCATCCAAGAAGTAATAAAAGGTGTGTCCTGCCAACCTATCCAACATCTGGTCAATGAATGATAGTGGAAAATGATCCTTCCGAGTTGCCTTGTTGAGCTTTCGGAAGTCAATGCAAACTCTGTGGCCAACTACCATCCTTGTTGGTATGAGCTTAAGCAAGTTACCACACAAGAAAAAGGTACAAAACCCCATACGAGCTATAGAAAGGAAAGAAGCATTCCTACGGTTACCTTAAAGTGTGGGGGTGACTAGTATAGGTTAAAGCACCTAAGCCTAAGCATACTCAAAGAACACAACCTAAAGGGTTTACAGCTCCTAGTGAAGAGCATAAAGTATTCTAGCTATTCAAGTCACTATATGAACTAAAATAAATGCCAAAAAAAGTGATAAAAGAAATTTGGTAAAACAATGCTATCAAATAGCTCTAAGATTGACAACTGCCATAAATATAATTACATTAAAGGTACACCAAAAGCTTATATAATTATATGTCTCTACGTGGATGACTTACTAATTATGGGAAGTGATAAATAGATTATTGTGAAAACTAAGAACATGTTAAATGACTACTTTGACATAAAATATATGGGTCTAGTAGACGTTATACAAGGGATAAAAATCTTAGGAAAGCTGACGAAAGTATCTTGACACAATCCTACTTCATGAAAATGTGCTCAAGAAATTCAAAGCTTATGACAAGCCTCTAGTCAAGACTTTGGTAGACTTGAATCTACACTTAGCCAAGAATCAAGGGGATCCAATATCTAAACAAAGGTATGCATAAATTATAGGGAGCCTGATGTGTTTGTTAAACTACACTCAAACCAATATTGTTTACTTAGCTTAGTAGATTCATAAGTAATCTAAAAAAGGATTACTCGCTAGCTCTAGAAAGGGTTTAATGGTATTTAAAGCATACCATAAACCATGGCATACACTATATTAACTATCTAGCTATATTAGAAGGATACAGTAATGCAAACTGAATATCGGATACCAAGGACTCCATAACTATGAGTGGATACTTAATCATTATAGGAAAAGGAACTGTGCTTTGGAAGTCTTTTAAAATAAACATGCATAGCTCAATCCATGATGGAGTCGGAATTTATAACACTAGATAAAGCTAGGGAAGAAGCTAAATGGCTCAAAAACTTCCTTGAGAATATTTTGTGTTGGTGCCTCCCATATTGATACATAGCATGTCTATAATAGGGAGAGAAAAAAGTACAATGTACAATGGTAAGTCTCGATATATCTGTTAGAGACATAAGACCGTTATACAATTGATCTCTAGTCTAGTCCTGGGAAAATTAAGCTAATCCTTTTATAAAAGGAATTATTTGAGATCAAATGTATAATGCAGTAAGGAGAATGGGATTAAAGTCCACACACTAAAAGACATCCATAGCGGTAACTCAACCATGATGAGTGAAGATCCCACAAACTTGGTTTAACAAGACAACTAAGTTATGGAAGGTTTAGTTAATCACCTAGAATATATCTCATTCTCAGAAGCTGCCTTGGTGTTAGCCTGCAGAGGTATAGCAAGCTTAAGCATTACGCTTTTAATGATTCATATACCTTGTTAAAGGTAGAGTATGGCAGCATACTTTTGATATGAGATCACATATGTAAGTGTTAAGTGAGGCTGCTTTAAATAGAAAAACACTTATGAATCCAAGATACGGTCTATGGCCAAAATGGACACAATGTGAGAACCTAAATATACTAGGGTTATTATTCTGTAAATGTTATGTTCTTGGTTTATGCAAAAAGCTGATGGTTTAAGATATCACGTTCAACGAGCATCGAGTAAATCTGGTAATATCTTACTAGAGAATGTTCAAAGCCGTAAGCTACCTATTTTGATACAATAATGTCGAATTTTTTATTAGAGTCTACATGCATTGGTCATCATTCATGTGATTGGTAGACTAAAATGTTAACCAAGTGGGGGATTGTTGGTGTCTTTTGAGTTTTTAAGAAGTAAAAACCCAAAAGACACAAGTTGGTTAACAATTAGAATTAAAAATAAATAAATAAAATTGACATGGCTTTTAAAATTTATATTTATTTATGCCTTTTGGAAGTTTGTGTTTATTGATGTCCTTTGGACAATTTTAACATGTCCCTTGGTATATTATAAATAGGACACTCCACTTGCCATTTCAATCGTCCCAATAACTCATTGCATAAGCATTCATTAGCATTAGTTGTTTTTCTCTCCCTTTCTCTCCAGTCCAAAAGTTCCGAGTATATAAGGGTTTACCTAAAAGTTTTGAGATACATGTACAACGTTCTCAGAAACACCGGAATAGTCGTTGTATCTTGGGGATGATTGCTGTAACTCATATTGCACTAAAATATAGGGGACAATCTCGTCTTACAGAGAAAGTGTCAAACACTTGCCTTGACTATAGTCTGATCCTAATCAAGTACATACCATCTGATAACCAATATAGTTAAAACTGGATTGATCATTAGCTAAATCCATATAGCTCATAAGAAAAATTGAAGGGTCCAAACAGGGGAATACATAGTGTACCTATTGAGTTTATGGATGATTTAAGCAAGCTTGGTGATAGGAAGAGAGTTATTAAAGTGTGAGATAAAGTTAAAAGAAAATATCTCGTATTTAACGCTGGAGAATTAGGACTGTACAATTCCCTATTTATACAAACAAAAGACTATACAGGTGTCCTCATGAGAGAGAGCCATCATTTCTCTACAACTAATGATTGTGAGGATCATTACAAGTGTCAGCCTAATCATTATGAGGATGGTGACAAGTGGCTACTGCAATATTCTTGGGCAAATCCTTCCTTCGGATAAAATCTCAGCTTTCCTTCTCTCCTCTATCCATGCGCGGGCCTCCCCTCCACTCAAAATGGGCTCGAGGCATTGAGGCCCATGAACAGCTACTTTTTCCTTCCTCCACTGACTTAATTTTAATACCCCGGTTGGGGTATAACCCGCCCATTTGTCAAGGATTTTATTTATTATGTAAATAAAAAATATGTCCACCGAAAGCTTATATTTGAATCGCCAACTCGTAATCAAATCTCTCTAATAGAAACATATCAGCAAAATACGAAATTAACTCTAATCTTGTCGTCCTTTGGAAAAAAACATATTTTGGCAGTCAATATTTTCAACCTCATTAGGCGATTTATCTCCTGTCTTTTGGTCAAAATATATCATGATTAATATTCTCCGACATGATAATGTATTTTAGATGATGCTAAAGGATTAATTTGATTCGATATAATTGATGCAATTAACATGCGGGTAATAAAAAGTTAGATATGTTAGATTCTAATGTAAATAACAAATATTATGCAATAAATCACATATTCAATTTAAAAGAAAATAGGCGTTAATAAATTGAAGTCACCTCTTGTTTATGGACCAAGATATGTCCGAGGTGTTGTATGCGAGGTGCTGGTCAAAACCTGATCACAAATTAATTAGATCTAGGGCTCAGAATTCATGAATGTCCTTCTTTGTATATCTTTCATAGTTGGCAGTACTAAACTAAAAATCCCATTTTCTGAGTGTTATTTCTGGGTAGCTTATTTCAAAATGGTCACAGGGGTTCCCTTTGATAGGGGAAAAATCCCTGTTCATTTAAGCCAACTCATCCCTACTTTTTACTTTATGTCAATTTAATCTAATCTTCTTTTTACCTAATTTCTAACCAAATAATTCTTTTTACTAATTTAATCCAACTTTTCTTTTTACCTAAATTTGTATTTTGTGGAGGTGGAAAGTTAATTGAATTATTGGGACTATTTGGTAAATTGACCATTTTGGGTCAGATTTTTCCTTTTGGGCCAAATGGGCCTTTTGGGCCTAATAGTCTCCCACTCATCCATTGTTGAACACAATCAACAATGGATGCATTTTGGGCCCAAAAAAATAACACTCATTCATTATTCATTACAATCAATAATGTATAGATAACAACTTATAGGATTTCGTGTGACCAACACATGTCAAGTATGTTAGCTAAATTCATAAGCACAGTCATACAGGCTAAGAGAATAATAGCATCTCGACTTCTCGCATATGATTTAAACAATTTTATTGTTCACACCATGTCACATTCCATTGTTCACACCATTGTTCACATCATTGTTCACACCATGATTTTTAAACAATTTTATTCGTGTCCACTATTGTACTTTTCAATACAATTGGTGCACCTAGACAATTAATCTCAAAATGTGATGGACAAAGTTCCTTCTCCCTTAACTATATTCTTTCCATAATAATTTAGCCTGCTTTTTAGTCAGTCCTGCCAGGTCGAATCTATAAGCCATGACCTTTTCATGAACTTTCTAAGCTAGCAGCACTAAATCATACTTCTAGAATACATTTAGGATCTTAAGGGCAAAGATCGAGAACTACAGTTCTCAAAATGAAGTCTCACACTAGGGATTGTGAAATTAATAAACATTTATCCCATCCAGTGGTCGAACAGCACATGAGATACTCATTCTCATGTTATGGTGTAAATTCCTTTATATATGAACACATATTAATTAACACCATACTAGAGTCATAGCCACAGCTTAACTCTAGGCTTCCAGACAAAAGGTATGATAAGTCCCACTTAATTCTTATCATATGGATTTCAAAAGATCGAAATATAATAACTCATTATTACATTCCATAACTAATCTACCTCTTCTAACAAGATGGCATTATCGTTGTAGGACATTGCGCATCAAAAATGTCCAATAGCTGCCTCATATCAATTAAGAATCAACACATTTGACTCCCACTAATGTAAACACCCATGTGAGTGGGCTACTTTTCTGTCTAACATGTTGCACAAGATTTTCATATTGCCAAAAATAAAATTCTTTATTTATAAACAAAACCGTTGCAAACCTAATAACTTTACATGTTTCTCGAACACATCTTGAGATAACACTTTAGTCATAGGGTCTGCAACCATATCTTGTGTAGATATATGCTTTATACACAACTCATTGTGTTTCACTAAACTTCTAACAAAATGAAATTTAATAGGGATCGCTAAGGTCATGAGGCCAAGGTCCATGGCCAAAGAGCTTGAAGGAACCATGAAGGAGATCCTCGGGATGTGTGTTTTAGTAAGGTGTATCATCGACGGGAAGGATCCTAATGACCTGCAGCAGGAAATTGATTAAGGGAGATAGGTTGCTTCTCGTATTGTTTGTTTTTACTGAAACATTGGATTTTCTTTTTGTTGACTTACTTTCTGCTTATGGTACTTGTAACGCCCCGTGATTTGACCGACTGGCTCTACTGTACCAACACGG
>SOPF01025672.1:75527-94184 GCA_012979155.1 Hypericum perforatum
ACGCTTACACTTTTAGAAATATTTAACAATATTTTACGGTTATTACAGTACTACTAGTGAATTTTGCGACTCTGTTCAGACGTATTATTGCTAAAACAAATTTATGGTGGTTTGGTTGGTTTATTTGGGTTTGGGTGGTTTGGTTAGTTTATTCAGGTTTGGGTGGTTTGGTTGGTTTGAGTTAATTTTTCAAACGAGGGTATTATAGTCATAACAAAATTTATGTTGATTTTTAGGGACTAAAAAGTTTGATTATTTTGAATAGTAAGGAGTCAAAGAGTAATTTTAGAACAGCAAGGACTAAAACAGTTGAATCACCATACTAGAGGAACTTTAGCCTAATTTTCCCAATTTATTATCTATATGCTTAGCCCTACTATGAAACTGCGGATCCTCAGCATAAGCTATGGCTGCTTGGTTCTCGCAGAATAAATTCATAAGTTCTATTGAGTTGATTAGGGATAGGTGATTTAAAAATCTTTTTAGCTATACTACTTCTTGTGCAGCATGAGCTGAAGCTACAAAATCGGATGTAGACTTTTTCTTATCCACATCACCACCCCAATCGGCATCAATAATAACCTATCAGCTTTAGGTCTCTACCTTGATAGCATAGTGAATATTCTGCCTTAGTATTCAAATACTTCAAAATTCCCTTGATAGCTTTCTAGTGAGCAATACCAGGATTGGATTGATATTTACTTACAATGCCCACGGCATAACAGATATTGGGTCTTGTACACAATATTGCATACATGAGACATCTAACTACATTAGCATAAGGAATCTTTTCCATATTCCTTTTTTGTTCAACTATGATTAGATATTGGTCTTTGCTGAAATTATGACCTTTTACTAATGGAACATATTCGGGATTGCTACGATTAGAATTAAATCATTCTACTACTTTACGAATATATGTCTCTTGTGAAAGAGACACTATCCTCTTCGAACGATTTCTTAAAATCTTAACTCCGAGTATGTACTCAGCCTCTCCTATGTCTTTCATATCAAAATTAGTAGAGAACCAATTTTGCTACCAATTTTGATTTCGACTAGTAGTCCCATATCATTTGAGGCTAAAAGAATGTCATCAATGTACAAAGTGATAATGAGAAATCTCTTACTAGATCGCTTAACATATACACAATGATCTTTATCTATCATAACAAAACCATATGACATGATAGTATTATGAAAACGAATATACCATTGTCTAGAAGATTGCTTAAGGCCATAAATTGATCTATTCAATTTGCAAACCTTCTATTCGTAGCCTTTTTAGATGTAGCCCTCAGGCTAAATCATATAAATTTCTTCATTTAATTCTTCGTGGAGAAAAATAGTCTTAACATCCATCTGATGCAATTCTAGATTCATGTTAGCGACCATAGCCAGAATGACCATAATGGACGTGAATCTAACAATAGGAGCAAAAGTCTCCTCATAGTCTATTCCAGCCTATTGTTTGAATCCATGTGCAACCAAACGAGCTTTGTATCTTTTGACATTGCCGTCTGCTTTGCATTTGACTTTGAGAATCCACTTATTCCCAATAACCTTACGTCTTTTAGGTAGATCAACTAGGTTCCAAACCTGATTTTTGGTCATTGAAGACATTTCTTCCTCCCTGGCTTTAATCCATTCATCCTTTTGTGGAGATGATAGAGTAGCAGAAACATTTTTGGGCTCATCTACATCCTAAAGTATGTCAATAGAACTTCTCCCAGATCACCAAGTTTCTTTAGTGATATTAAGGAGGCATTAGTCTCACCTTCGATATCAAATCATCAACGAGGTATGCTAGTTCTACTAGACCTACAGAATTCCTGATTTTGATAAATATCCCTCATATACTCATCGTATTCGGGAACCATACTACTACTAGGCAGAAGTTCCATACTCCCACTAGAATAAGGAACCATAAGCCTTTCAAGACTAGGATGAATATCTTTTGGACCATGTTGAGATGGAAAGTCACAACTTTCTGTCTCAATTCTCCCACTCGGAAGAACAAGTCCAGAAGGCTCTGGTTCAAAAGTTTCATAAAGATTAAGGTTATCACTAACCTCTCTCAGTTTAGGAAAATCATTCTCCAAAAAAATGACATTACGAATCTCTGTTACATGTCCATTGTCCAATTCACTAAGTAACATATATCTTTAGATACCTCATAGTATCTTATAAAGATACTCTTTCTACCTCTCGGTCCTAATTTACCGAAAGCATTTGGGGTAGAATAGACATAGGATGCACACCCCCATGGCTTAAAATAGGATAAATTGGGTTTCTGATTTGTCCATATTTTATAGGGAGTGGTAGTAACAGATTTCGAGGAAACACGGTTAAGAACATATGTAACAGTTAGGAGTGCATCTCCATAATAAAAAATTGGCAAATTAGCCTCTGCCATCATTGATCTAACCATGTCGAGAAGGGTCCTATTTCTTCTCTCAACTACCCCATTTTGTTGAGGCATAAGGAATGGACAACTGATGTTCAATTCCTTTTTCAACACATAGTGCTTTAAAATCATCTGAAATATATTCACAGCCACGATTAGTTCGCAAAGCCTTTATCTTTCTTTCCTTCTGATTCTCAACAAAATTCATATATGTCCCGAAGCAATTTAATACTTCTGACTTATGAGAAATCAGGTATATCAGACTGATGTACGTGTAAACGTACATCTTTTCGTGCATATTTATCATATCATTCGATCGTGTTTTTAGTCATTTTGTTTACGATTAGTGTAGCGTTAGTTATGTTTTGATGCTTAGTCCAGAATTCAGACCTTTGTCGGTGTTATTTGTGTTTTGTAGGAATCAGAGCAAGCGACCAGTCATTCAAGAAGGGAAGAAAAGCTAAAGAACATGGTGTAGCGGTCGCTACATTTTATAGCGCTCGCTAGGAACGAATGGCCAATTTTCCCCAATTTTTTGTAGCGGTCGCTACATCTCCAATTTTCGCCCTATAGCGAGCGCTATAAAGTGTAGCGGTTGCTACACACACTACAGAAGTCAAGAAAAGCTGCAAACCAAAAGCAAACCACTTAGAACCTCAATTTGATCAACTTGCAGCCAATTTTGTTGATCCAAGACAGCCTAATCCCCTCTGGCAAGCACATTGGAGTGACTATAAATGGAGAAGGCAATCCAAGGGAGAAGGCATTGGAGTCCAAGGAGTAGAATAGGCAAAATCAAAGTTGTACACTTGAATCTTAGCTTAGATTCGTTTTTATTGCTTTCTTGGTGAACAAAGGTTGTATCCAACATTCTGAGACATCAATCAAGGAGGTATCTTTGTTTCAATTGCATAGATTTCATTTTTACATTCCAAAGATCTTTACTTTTGCTTAAAATGAATATGTGTGTGTGTTTATAAGTTAAGGAGTGACAACTTGATTTTAATCACATCTGCTTGTTCATAATTAATTCTTGGATCAATAGTGACAGCTTGATTCGGATCAAATCTTATCTTCGTTATATTGTTAATAACTTGAGCTTGACAACCTTAGGTTCTTGCAATATTAAAATCCGTAGTTTAGCATTTTCAACATCCATCATTTAATTCACTTAGCTTAAGATCTTGGTTACATAATCCGGTACTTAACAACAAATTCGATTTTTTTCTGTGGAGACGATCTTTCTTACCACTGTATTACTTGTTGCGATCGTGTATTCTTGCACATATTATTTAGAACCACAATTGGATGCATCAAGTTTTTGGCGCCGTTGCCAGGGAATAGATCTGAATTTGTTATTGTTAATATTGGATATAGTAATCAAAGATTTTGAGACTAGGCTTTGTACACTACTTGCTTATCACTACGCTTGATCTTGTTTGTTGAGTGTAGTAATAGTGCAGGAAGTGTATGCCTGTTACTCGTCGAGACAACCAACCTCTCCAAGAGTACGATCCTGAGATTGAACATACCTTTCAACAAAAGAGGAACCAGCTCAGGAGAACAATGGCTGATTGACAGGTAATTAATGCACCCGCGGCCATGAGGAACAAATCACATCCAAGGCTTGTTGATCTCAGATCAAGCATAGACTATCCAGCCGTGGAAGAAAATAATTTTGAGATAAAAAGCAACCTCCTCAACATGGTGCAACAAGACCAATTTGGAGGTTATTCATCCAAAAACCCCGCTAAGCACATTTAACGATTTGAAGACCATAGCTCAATGGTCAAGTATAATGGTGTCTCGCCAGATGCCATTAAACTTAGATTATTCAAGTATAGTCTAAAAGATGACGCTAGAGAGTGGGTAGATTCATTTCCTACTGGCACTTTCACCACGTGGGAGGAGCTAGCTAACAAGTTTCTTGTGAAATACTATCCTCCAGGTAAGACCACTCAACTCTATAATAAAATTTCTCATTTTAAGCAACAGGGTGGCGAATCTCTATACGAAGCTTAGCATCACTTTAAGGGACTACTTCGCGATTGCCCACACCATCAAATGCCAAATTGGATGCTTATCCAAACCTTCTGCAATGAATGTTAACCGCAAATCCGAGTCAACTTAGATGCCACTACTAGAGGTAATTTGTCCGATAAGGAAGAAGCTGATGGTCTCCAAATTATCGAAGCCATGGCCACCAACAACCATGAGTGGGGAGATCAAATCAAGAGGAGAAAAGTTGCTAGTGTGCAAGATAGCGGTGAAGTAGCAGCATTAAAGGCACAAGTCGCCGCACTCACACAGATGTTCTAAAACTCAATGGCACCACAAGCATCATCATCTTCTCAGGTATGTGAAATTTGTACCGGACTATATGGTACGGATGCTTGCTCCTTAATTGCTGAACCTATGAATTTAGTGGGAAATACCAACCGAAATAATGATCCATATTCCAGTACTTATAACCCTGGTTGGAGAAACCATCCAAACTTTCCGTGGAAGAACAATGCAGGTCAGGTACCCCAACAGCCGAGACCATCTTTCGGAGGACCTCCACCTCAGCAATATCAGCCATATCAACAAAGATGGCAACCTCGACCACCACCACAAGATGCTCGAAGTGAGGACGAATTACAGAAGTAAGTGTTGAGTCATGAAGCAACAATCCAGAACTTGGAAGTTCAAATTAGTTAGCTCGCATCACAACTAAATGCAAGACAGCCGGGCTCACTTCCAAACAACACCGAGACTCCACCAAACAACCAACAACAATGCAAGGCCATTACTACCAGAAGTGGCCTCGATTTAGGGAAGAATATGGCGACTCCAGTAGCCAAGCCATCAACTAAGCTAGTAAGCAAGGAGGAAGAAGAACTACGAGTAACTCCTACCGTAGTAGCTAAGGAAAAACCCATAGAGGAAGTTACCAAGTCAAAACCAGAAAGAGTGTACCCTCCACCACCATTTCCATAAAGGGTAAACAAGCAAGCTTCACATCCAAGCTACCAGAAGTTCCTGGAACTCTTCAAAAATCTACACATCAACATCCCACTCCTCGACGCATTTGAGCAAATGCCCAACTACCAAAAATGGATCAAGGAGTTCATTTCAAAGAAGAGAAACATTGATGACTTTGAAGTCATCCCACTGAAGAGAGGTTGTAGTGCAGTCTTGAGCCAGGAACTTCCTCAGAAAATGAAGGATCCTGGAAGTTTCACCATTCCATGCACCATCGGCGATCAAATCTTCAAGAAAGCACTTATTGATCTCGATTCTAGTATTAACCTTATGCCTTTTTCAATTTTCAGGAGACTTGGATTGGGAGACATGAAGGCAATATCGATATTTCTCCAACTTGTAGATCGCTCGGTAATAAGACCAAAAGAGATAGTGGAGAATGTACTGGTAAAAGTTGACACTTTGATCTTCCCAGTAGATTTCATTGTGATGGAGATGGAAGAAGATCGTGATGTGCCACTTCTTCTTGGTCGACCATTCTTGGCCACCGAAAAAACAAGCATCGATGTGGAGAAAGGTGAGCTTTGCTTTAAAGTATGTGATGATGAAGTGGTGTTTAATGTTTTTGAAGCTGCCAAGTACCCAGCGGTGGAAGATGATTGTTATCAGATCGATGTGGTGGATGAAATTGTTGCTGAAAAAGAAGAAGATCAAGTACAGGAGGATGCATACGAAGATGATGAAAGCATGAAGGATTTAGGAGAAATGGTGTCATGGATTCAATCAGCAGAGTCGTTGGAACTCGACGATACACCACGGCCAAAGTTGCAGTCTCCCATCATTGCACCACCGGACCTAGAGCTCAAGCCGCTTCCTGCTCATTTCAAGTATTCTTATTTGGATGATGCACACAAGCTGCCGATTATTATTTCTGCCTCTTTGGATGAAAACTAAGAAAAACAGCTACTCAAGGTGATAGCTGAGCATAAGGAAGCCATTGGATGGACACTTAGGGACATCAAAGGAATCAGTCCTTCATTATGTCAGCATAAGATCATTTTAGAAGACGAATTTAGTCTAACCATGGAAGCTCAAAGAAGGCTCAATCCAAAGCTCAAGGAGGTGGTTAGGAAGGAAGTCATCAAGTGGCTTGATGCTGGCATCATCTATCCCATCTCGGACTCGAAGTGGGTGAGTCCAACTCAATGTGTTTCGAAGAAAGGCGGTATCACAGTGGTCTCCAATGCTGACAATGAGCTTATCCCAACTAGAATGGTGGTAGGCCACAGAGTTTGTATAGACTTTCAGAAGCTAAACAAGGCAACTCGGAAAGACCATTTTTCGCTACCATTCATTGACCAGATGTTGGACCGATTGGTAGGTCATGCTTTTTACTGTTTCCTAGATGGCTATTCCAGCTATCTTCAGATTCCCATTGCTCCAGATGACCAGGAAAAGACGACCTTCACCTGTCCCTATGGTACATTTGCTTTTCGTAGAATGCCATTTGGATTATGTAATGCATCTGCCACTTTTCAGCGATGTATGATGGCCATTTTCTCGGACATGGTGGAGAGACAAATTGAGATCTTCATGGATGACTTCTCAGTGTTTGGAGATTCTTATGAAGATTGCTTGTCGTATTTGGGGAAGGTGCTTGAACGTTGTAAAAAGATGCACCTAGTTCTTAACTAGGAAAAGTGTCACTTCATGGTGACGGAAGGTGTAGTCCTCAGTCATAAAGTCTCAAGCAAGGGGTTGGAAGTTGATAAGGCCAAGCTGGAAGTCATTGACAAGTTACCACCTCTACTTACCGTCAAGGGAGTACGAAGTTTTCTGGGCCACGCTGGGATTTTTCAAAGATCACCAAGCCTCTCTGCAAATTGCTCAAGAAGGATGTGCCATTCCATATTGACGAAGCATGCCATGCAGCTTTTAATACAATAAAGAAGGCACTCGTATCTGCACTAGTGATCATATCTCTAGATTGGATGCTCCCGTTTGAGGTCATGTGTGATGCAAGCGATTTTGCTGTTGGAGTTATCCTTGGTCAGAAGAAAACTACGGGATTTCATGCCATCTACTATGCAAGCCACACACTGGACAATGCTCAGATCAATCACGCAACAACAGAGAAGGAGTTCCTCGCTGTGATTTTTGCTCTTGACAGATTCCGAGCTTATTTGCTTGGAAGTAAGGTGACGGTTTACACGGATCATGCTGCCATCCGCTACCTCTTCAACAAAAAGGATACAAAGCCAAGGCTCATCAGATGGATTCTCCTCCTACAAGAGTTTGACATAGACATTCGTGATCGAAAAGGCGCAGACAATCCAGTGGCAGATCACCTTTCACGACTCGATAATCCGGTGGTAACATTTGCCTCTCCTATAAATGAATCTTTTTTTGATGAACAATTATATGCATTACATGTTATTTCTATCCCATGGTACGCTGATTATGTCAATTATCTTGTAAGCAACATCTTGCCTCCTAACCTTCCTTCTTATAAGAAGAAGAGATTTTTATGAGATGTCAGGTGCTATGTATGGGACGAACCATATTTGTTCAAGATAGGCAAGGATTAATTTCTAAGAATATGTGTGCCACAAGAGGAGCAAGAGCTTATTCTTCACCATTGTCATGCTTCTCCTTATAGAGGTCATTTTGCAGGTGAATGCACCGCTGCTAAGGTGGTGCAGAGTGGATTCTATTAGCCGACACTCTTCTAGGATGTTGCAGAGTTTGTGACAAAATGTGATCAATGTCAGAGAATAGGGAACATTTCTCATTGTCATGAGATGCCTCAGACCGGCATCATGGAAGTTGAGATTTTTGACATATGGGGTATCGACTTTATGGGTCATTTTGTTTCTTCTGACAGAAATCTTTATATTCTTCTTGCAGTTGACTATGTATCCAAATGGGTTGAAGCAGTGGCATTACCGACCAATGATGCAAAAGTAGTGACTAAGTTCTTGCAAAAGAACATCTTTAGTCAGTTTGGTGTGCCTAGAGTCTTAATCAGTGATTGTGGCAAGCATTTCCGCAACAACTTGCTCGCCAATGCATTGGCAAAGTACGGAGTCACTTATAAGATTGCCACAGCTTACCACCCTCAGACCAGTGGACAAGTTGAAGTGTCCAACCACGAGATTAAATGAATTCTGGAGGTTACAGTCTTCACTGAAAGGATTGGTCTAGCAAGTTGGATGATACACTTTGGGCATACTGAACAGCATACAAAACCCCACTCGGAATGTCACCGTACTAGCTCATTTATAGGAAGGTGTGTCATCTCCTAGTCGAGCTAGAGCATAAGGCATATTGGGCCTTACAATGAATCAATCTAGACCTTGAGAAGGCCAGTAAGTAAAGAATGTTTTAACTCGAGGCCATAGATGAGTTTCAACTAGGAGCCTTCGAGAATGCATGACTTTACAAGGAATGGACCAAGAAGTTGCATGACAAGAAGATCCTTCGTCATGAATTTTCGGTAGGACAGCAGGTATTGTTATACAACTCACATCTGAAACTTTTTCCAGGCAAGCTCAAGTCTTGATGGACCGGCCCCTACACGGTGGTTGCCGTGTCACCTCACGGTGCAATTCCAATTCGCCATCCAGATATAAATAAAGAATTTAAGGTGAATGGCTAGCGGTTGAAGGTATACCTCAGAGATAAAAATGATATGCAAGAGTCCCGTACAAACCTTGCCAATCCAGCTCAATAAGATAACACCATCGTCAAGCTAACGACATTAACTTAGAACTACCTCTACCTTCCCTTATTTTACTCTTATTTTGTGTCACTCATCCGAGTTTTCCCGAGTTTATGGGTTTATAGGAAAAAGAATATAGTGTCACCCTCAAAGAAAAATTTGATGTTTTCATTTCTTGATTTACAGAACAAAGAGGAATGGGAAAATTGCATAAAGAGAAGAGGAAAAATGGAGGAAAGACAGGGTGTAGCAATCGCTACGTTCCATAGCGGTCGCTACAACCCCGAAGATTTGAATCATCCTTTATCATACCTTTTGTAGCGATCGCTATAACCCCTAGCGGTCGCTACATCCTTGAAAATTTGAACCGTAGCGATTGCTACTCATTTGAGCAATTGCTACAGCCATGACCTGCCTCTTGTAGCAGTCACTACAAGCTCAATACCCAGCCAAATAAAATGCCCAAAATCCCCCAAATTCCATATAAACCCTAAATTCCTCCCCAAACTCCCCTTTCTCAACCGACCCTTGCCCAACCCCGTGCCCCTCTACCGCATCTCTGCCACAATCCGACCACCTCGCTCAAAGTCCCAACCTCCAGCCACTCCACAATGCCTCTGAAGCGCTCTACAACAGTTCCCAGATTGACTTCCTCTGCCCCAGCCACTAAGTGCACCCAGAATCTGCCCCGAGCACCATCTTTGCCTCGAGACAACATGCATGCTCAATATGGTGCCCTTTTCTCTATCTTTTCTGAGGTAGAAGGGGCCAGGTACACTAGATTCTCGTATCTCTCTTCGTATCTTCAATCCAAAATTTGTTGGGATGATATGGAGTCATTATGAATTGCGGATGAATTGCTTGCTAGTTTAGACATCCTAGGGTGGCGCTACTTTGCGGATAACTCTGTGCCTCAACGTGATGATATTAATTTGGAGTTTTTCTGCACTTCGGTTATACCACTGGATCGCTGTTCTTTTAGTGCTCGTGTTTTTGGTAGGGAATTCACTGTCTCAAAACACTTATTCTGAGAACTTTTTCACACCAGACAGGGTACATGCATCATTGATTTTGTCACTGACGATGCTACTATGTGCATAGATAGTGAATGGCGTGACCTCACTGGGTTTTTGCCATTCAAATCCCAGTTATCTTCTACGCTCCTTAAGGAGCCTCATGTCAGTGTGCTGCATCAGTTTATGTGTCTTGCTTGGTTTGGCACTAGCAAGGATAACCAAGTCACCAAAGGCCAACTATATGCTTTAGCATGCATGCGTCATAACTGCCCCTACAGCACCTTTGATTTGGTTGTTGATGTACTATGGCGGTTCTTAAGAACCAAGTGTCCTGCTCATTTTTACCTTGGACATCTTATCACGATCTTTGCTAGAAACTTTTGTCCAGGTAGGTTTGAAGAGGTGCCACCACATCATTGCCTGTTGATTGATAGGACCCGCTTAGTCCAGTGGGGATTGGCTAATGAGGTTGAATGGGATGGTGAATACACCTATAAGTTCACCGAGTAAAGTGAGCGCGAAGCTGTTAAGAAGAAATTGAGGGACGACAATGAAGTGCCACCTCCGCAGTAGCAGCTCGAGCCCCAAGACCTAGCCAACCAATTCACAGAGCTCGAGATTCAGGTCTAGCAACTCGCGACTACTTAGAGCTCTCAGTACAAGGATATCTGTGCTCAACTGACTACAATGCGTGAGGAGAATGCTTCCAACTAGGCCTGGCTTTGCTCTTACCTCGCCGGTCTTCCACCTCCCTCCCCTCCACACCAGTGATTAGGTCATTCCTTTCCTTTCTTTGCTTTTATTTTTCTTTTATATTGAGTCTTTGTGGTTGTTTATATCTACTTTCCACACATTGAGGACAATGTGTCCAATAAGTGTGAGGGTGCAAGTTCTTGTGTCATGTGTGTTTTGTGTGTTGATCTTGCTGTGTCTTTTGTTTTATGTTTATTTCCATTATTTGCATGTGATTGAGTCTGTTATGTGTGTGATGTGTGTTTTTGATTGAAGTGTAGAGTCTTGTGCAAATGATGAAGAAAAACTGCTAAAATTTAAACTTTTGTTGCTAGACAAGCCCTGCATCATGTTGAGAATCCCACTTAAGAGAATTGCATAGAATTTTATAGCAACTTCACTCTCTGTTGTTTAGTCTAGTCATTGAGTAACTTAGGCTAGACTAAAGAGTTGACAAAGAAAACCCTTGTGAGAATTTGAGTCGAATGAAGGATAACCATCCTATTTTGTTCATGAGGTGCCTATGTGTTTCAAGTAATGAGGTGTTTGATGATTACTTATGCATTGGTTGATAAGAAAGATTGTGTCGAGAGCATTTTTGATATGAACCTAGGAGCTTTAGAGCCAAAATCCTTACGAAATCCCTTGGTAACCCAACTTGAACTTAAAGCCTTATTCTTAAAATACTATATGTAAGCCACATTATAAGCCATATTGACCATTCCCTACCTTTGACTATCCATCCGAGGATGCCTTAGGATCATATATTTTGGGAAATTAATGTAAGGGTACATATAGTAGTATAGTTGGGAGGGATAATTGATTGGGTTCATGGGTAGCTTAAGACCAAGGCAAAAATGTAGAAAGTTGACTTATAAAAAATAAAGAACCACCTTGTGCTTGTGAAAAGATTGGAAAAATGAAAAGAAAAAGAAAGTGGAAAGATGGAAAAGCAAGAAAAGAAAAAAATCAAAGGGAAAAGAAAAAGTGAGCATAAAAGTCAAGAAAAGCACAAGGTGAAAAAAATGAGCAAAGTCAGAAAATTGGTCTTTAGGATTGGTTTACATCGGGATGAGTGCTTAAATATAGGGTGAGATACATAGAATAGTCGAGAGTTAGAACATTTTTTGTATAGCTCCTCAGAATGGGTGGTTTAGCTACTTCCTATACATATTCCTCACCTTGACCCGAAGCCCCGTTACAATCAAGTAAAGTCCCTCCTGTGACATGATTGATCTTGTTTGACTATGTGTGAGTATGATATCTGACATTTTTAGATCTTGGACATGTACGTGAGTGATAAGATAGATACCTACCATATATGAGTGAGCTTTAAAATTAATTCTATCCTCTGAGTGGCCAACTCCTTAGTCTAGAATTCATGATGATAAGACAAGGCTAAAAAGCTGAGAGTGAGTTATCTATGTGATCTATATTCATGATACTTAGGTGTGTGACTTAGGTGACTTTGGGGTAAGTTGCGCAATAATGGTTCGAATTCTGTGAATCTTCTGATGCCCTTGCTTGAGGACAAGCAAGGAATTAAGTGTGGGGGTGTGATGTACATGTAAACGTACATCTTTTTGTGCATTTTTATCAAATCATTCAATCGTGTTTTTAGTTATTTTGTTTATGATTAGTGTAGCGTTAGTTATGTTTTGATGTTTAGTCAAGAATTCGGACCTTTGTCAGTGTTATTTGTGTTTTGTAGGAATCAGAACAGGCGACCAGTCATTCGAGAAGGGAAGAAAAGCTGAAGAACATGGTGTAGCATCGCTACATTTTGTAGCGCTCGCTGGGATCGAATGGCCAATTTTCCCTGATGTTCTGTAGTGGTCGCTATATTTTGTAGCAGTCATTACATCTCCGATTTTTGCCCTATAGCGAGCGCTATAAAGTGTAGCGGTCGCTTTAATACGTTGCAGAAGTCAAGAAAAGCTGCAAATAGAAAGAAAATTACTTGGAACCTCAATTTGATCAACTTGCAGCCGATTTTGTTGATCCAAGACAGCCTAATCCCCTCTAGCAAGCACATTGGAGTGGCTATAAATGGAGAAGGAAATCCAAGGGAGAAGGCATTGGAGTCCAAGGTGTAGAATAGGCAAAATCAAAGTTGTAGACTTCAATCTTAGCTTAGATTCATTTTTATTGCTTTCTTGGTGAACAAAGGTTGTATCCAACATTCTGAGACATCAATCAAGGAGGTATCTTTGTTTCAATTGCATAGATTTCATTTTTACATTCCAAAGATCTTTACTTTTGCTTAAAATGAATATGTGTGTGTGTTTATAAGTTAAGGAGTGACAACTTGATTTTAAGCACATCTACTTGTTCATAATTGATTCTTGGATCAATAATGACAGCTTCATTCAGATCAAATCTTGTCTTCGTTATATTGTTAATAACTTGAGATTGACATCCTTAGGTTCTTGCAATATTAAAATCCGTAGTTTAGCATTTTCAACATCCATCATTTAATTCACTTAGCTTAAGATCTTGATTACATAATCCGGTACTTAGTAACAAATTCGATTTTTCCCTGTGGAGACGATCTTTCTTATCACTGTATTACTTGTTGTGATCGTGTACTCTTGCACGTATTATTTAGAACCATAATTGGACACATCACAGACCATATCTTGAATAGTCGTCAATAAAGGTGATGAAATAATAAGCACCATGTCCTGCCCTCACATTCATTGGGCCACATATGTCAGAATGAATTAAGTCTAATAGAAAATTGGCCCTAGTTCTAGTATCGAATGGTTTTTTAGTGCTCTTTTCTTCGAGACATGCAATGCATCTAGGTAAGATAGACTTTTCTATCTTACCAAGCAGTCCAGCATTAGCTAGACAATTTAAGCATTCTTGGCCTATATGCCCAAGTCTATAATGCCACAGTTTAATATCATCTTGCAATGAATTAGAACTAATGACAAAAAGAACTACTTTCATATGGGACAATATCCAATATTATAAAACCTTCCGATTTGAAACCATAACCATAGTACACATCATCCAAAAATAGTTTAATAGTATCATGCATGAACAACAAGGAAAAACCCAACAGCATTAAAGCAGATACAGAGACTAGGTTTTTACGAATATCCAGAGCATATAAAACATCATGTAAAAGGAGAGTACGTCCATCATTAAGGTGTAAACTACAAGTACCCACACCTTTCACTTCTACAGATGCATTATTGCTAACAGATGCATTTGGCAACTTCTGGAATTCCATGAACAAACCTTTGTCTCTAGCTATATGGTCGATCGCTCCTGAATCAATCACCCACATATAATGCGATTTAGTAAGTAGGGTACAAGAAGATACATTAATCTCAATCACATATGAGTTTGAATGTACCTGCTTCGGCATTTTGTAATCTCTTGTAAAATGACCCTTCTTTTGGCAGTTATAATATTTCACCTTAGCAACATTAAACTGCCTTTTTCTTTTCGATCCTGAGCATTGTGCCTTAACTCCTTGGTCAACTGCTTTTGGAGTAGAAGAATTCTTATTCTTCCCTTTTCCTTTCCTCTTTTTCTTTCCCTTAGAGCTATTTGAACTCATTAAATTAGCTTCAGGGTAAGATCTTATTGTTAGAAGACGATCTTCTTCTAGCTCGAGGTATCTAGCAACATTTAACATCCTCAAATGTTGCTAGGTTTTCAGAATGGGTGAGATTCATCTTCATTTGTTCCTAGTTCGTAGGTAGGGAACGAATGACAGCTTGAATTTGTTGCTCATCACTAAGCACGTGACCAGCCTCAGCCAGATCACTGATCATATTGGACATCATCCGAAGATGTTTCCTTATGGTAACTTTAGGATGCTTATTAAAGGTGTCAAACCTTATTATCAAAGCACATGGTTTTGACACAGAAAGCTTCCCAAATTTGGCCTTGAGGGCATCCCAAAGCTCTTTCATATTTTCATAAATACAAAATTGCCTCGTGATGTCATCCATCATGGAGCTCATAATAATTAAACAAGCAGTAGAATTCTTCTTCTTCCAGTTAGCATAAGCTTCACTATCACGCCTATGTTGGGCAGTTATACCATGTTTAGATTCTTGCATGATAAACATCTGCATAGCTGAACATTGCTTCATTTGACCCTTCACTGCACCATAGAGTACAACTTTAGTCTTTCCCACTTGAAACTCCATCTGCAACAACTGAAAGTTCCACTTAATATTGCCTAAGGTTTCAAGCCATTGCACACCCAGCACCATATCATAACAACCCAACGGTAACAAATACACGTCAGCTTGAAACTTCATATCTTGTATCATCCATCTAAACCCTCTACACACCCACAAACAATCAACTTCACCACCATCTGCCACCTGCACTTTCATCGACTTACATTCTTCAAGTACACACCCCAACTGCTTAGCCATAGACAAACTCACAAAATTATGAGTGCTTCCCGAATCGATAAGGATCCATATTCCCTTTCCATGGGCCTGCCCAGACACTTTCATTATCCTGCTGCTCAGAGCATTTGTCCCAGTCATCGCACATGTGGAGATGATCAAATTTTCTGATAGTTCTTTGTCCTCCTCACAGAGAAAAAACTCTTCTGTGGTTGACTCTACCTCTCCATTCTCGTCCTCCACTTCCTCTACAAAGTACAACCTTCCTCTCTGCGAACATCGATGCTCAGGAGTATACTTCTCGGGGCACCAATAGCACAAACCCTTCGCTCTTCTCTTATTGAAATCAGCCCTGCCTCTAAATCGATCATTGGTTTTTATCTTCTATAGTTATGTGAGGTTGGAATTAGGTAGGTATGTAAGGCATGGAATTTGGGAAGTATTTGGGGCTGGAGAGCTGGGTGGTATAACAGGGGGTCTGGGGTTTTGGTATGTTGGGCTGTGGGGGTGTGTTGGGCTACCCATGGGCTGGGGTTGGGTCAGCAGTGGGGGTTTTATGTATTCACGGGTTTTCTTCTGGAGGTAGTTGTAATTCTTTTCTTGTAGGCGGGCTAGGCTAAAGGCTTGGGATAGAGTTGTAGGATGGAACAACTTAACGGTCAAGGCAATTTCAGGTTTTAGGCCTTTTAGATACAACGCCAGAGCATGCACTGGGTCCAAGTCTACACGACTCAGAAGGGTTTGAAAATGACTTTGGTAGTCTATGATTGAGCCCACTTGCGTGCAATCAAAAAGCTCTTCTATCGGGTGCTCATGCAACTCCTCAGTAAACCTCTTCTGCACTTCTTCCTTAAACCCTTCCCACTTTAATTCCCTTCCCTGGGTCGAGACTAAGGAACCCATGATACCACTTCAACGCCGCACCCTCCAAATGCATCACAACCATCCTCATCTTATGTTCAGCCCCTACGGCTTCCATTTCAAAGTAATGCTCACACTTTATCAACCAACTACGTACATCTTCATCGTCAAAATGCAGAAACTCAAGTCTAAGATACCTGGGAAGAAGAGTCAGATCTCCCATGGCAATGGGTCGACTGTTGTCTACTACACGTGGTGTGCTGGGTCTATCTTGTGAAGACTCGCCTGCATCCCTTGCTGGAGTCGCCTCGGTCTCCCCCCTTCTTGGACTGTTGAGTTGGTGAGCCAAGTTCTGGTTTTGCAAACTTAGAGTTGCGATAGAGTTCTCTAACTCTTCTTGTCGACCCGATAACAAAGCTAGAGCCTTGGCTAAGGCCTCCTAACAAACAACGGCCAGCTCCTCCAACAGCTTCGCCACGAGCTCCTCGTTCCTCATCGCCCCTTCCGCCACGATGGCTCTGATACCAAGTGTTGTATACTCTACTACCCAGGAATGTCACACCGAGAAAGACATTCGAGAGTACGTTAGAGAGTGAAAGAGATAAAGAGAGAAAGAGAGAGAGAGAGTGAGAAAAGGACAAGCGTCGTTCAGCCAAAATATTCCTTTCTTGGTGGTGATCCCAAGACTACCACTTTTGGTATATATACATCCCTTAGTTTAGGTCAGGCATCCTACCTAAACAAGTAACAGACCACCCATCATGGGCTTAGTCCTCTGGCCTTAGGCCCATTCACAAAGCAACAAAAAAAAGATAGATGGCCTCAGGCCCAAGCAAAAGAAAACATAAAAAGCAACACCAGGGCTCTTCCTACGCTCAGCTTCTCTTCTCCAAATGCCTGACTTCACTTCCCCTGCATGCAACCTTCCCCTACTTCCTCACAATCTTCCTTTCCCTCAACAGACATGCAACAATATATGATATAGCACGTGTTAGTAAAATTTAGAGACATCCATATTTTGAGTACGACATAATTAGCATAACTGTTTTACAAGTAAAATATATATTTTGAGTACCACAATTTTCTTAAGCCACCATACTCCTATAGAGTACTCCTACATGAACTAGGATCACCTACAACACAAACTCTAACATCCATCCACGTATATAGCGAAGCCCAAAAAAATTTCAATAAATTTTGTATTAAATATTTAATTTTGAATTCGAATCAAACTTTAGTTAATCTTTTTGGTTTTTAATATTGAACAAAAATATCTATTAGCTATAATTTTTGATATACGAAGTTTGAGTGTAATAATTTAGTAAGGTTCTCTTGTAAGTTTTGATTGCACATTTTGAATTATTGGACATCTTGTATACGGAGCATGTAGGAACATGTAGATCTTATTTCAATGGAGCCATCTCTTTTTTTTTTCCTTCGTGAATTTGGAGAGAGATATGTTCCAACGGAAGTTGGGAACATGTTTTTGGTCTTGTGAAGAAATATTTGGACTTGGGTATGTGCAATTGAACAATGAGCAATTTAGGGACTTGGGGATAGTCCGTAATGAATCTACCGAGGGAAGCTTAAATCACCAAACTAGAACCTAAAAGATAATTGATTAACTCCATTGAAGGAGAGTACATGGGAAGCAAATTTCATGATCTTTTGTTTAATCATTGTTTTAATCCATGTTATTTCAAAATCAAAATTTTAGTTTTTTAGTTTATTATTGTACTGATCGGTCTCTAATGTCAATAACCAGAGATATCTCCAGCAAGAAGGAATTGAGTATGACCGTTCTTAGTTTTAGTTGCCACTGCCACGTTTTATTTTACTTCTTATTTCCCTTTTTGATCGTATAATTTTGCATGATAAATGACAAAATCTGTTAACAAGATCCGTTGGTGGATGTCACATTGCAGAATCTGTTGTACATAGCACCTGCTGCTGCTGCTGCTGCAGGACAATGCAACTTCTCCGTTGGATAAAATCACTGTTGGAATATGTCCATCGGAGAATTATACTACGGTCTTCTCGTAAAAAGTAGTTCACCACCCTATATGCACCCGATGATACTTTTGTTTATAACAAACGAGATAATGTTTTGCCTTTGTCATAATACTAGCCTGTACTCATAGATAGACGCTCAGTTCGGTGAGGTCATCCATTTGAATCTCGAGGCCAACCATCGATAAATCAAGGCCACCTTCATTGTCTGGTAACCCATCTACATCAAACCAACTACTCAAATATTCCCGCCAAAGTTGTCTACACCGAGCTCTACGTCCAGGTCTTGCAAATCTGAAAAATCTGCTGCTTCCCAGGATCCACTTGAAGGCATTGCCGTTTCTCTCTTCTTGTCGATGTTTCCTTCTTGTAACTTTTTATTCGAACTATCTTCAGGAGAAGAGAGAGAAGCAGAATAGGGACAAACCTGTTTGAGGAGGGCACTCATGAGATCCTCCTGATCAATTGATTCAGGATAGATTGTACTCTCATCTTTGATTCTTACAGAATGATCAGATACTGTTACGTGGGGCATTCCGTACCAGCGTAAGAAGCGAAGAGTTCACC
>SOPF01025673.1:0-11006 GCA_012979155.1 Hypericum perforatum
TTCCAATTGGGTTGCTGGCTTGCCTCCCACCGCTGTTGTTTGCTTTTCTGCAGTTCCCGTTACTTTTAGAGCTGGTTTGGCGCACTTTTGGACCTACCATTTTCAGTAGGCAATCTGCTGAGATGTTACCCTAAGTTGTGTCCATCCTTGGAATAATATCCAAAGACCAATGTAATGTCCCTCTATAAATAGGTGGTCCTTGGAGAGCCAATATTTATAAATTTCCTGTTGGTGCAAATTCGTAATTTTATGAAAGTGATAATAATATAGTTGATTATATTACTGAGATCAAAGACAGCTTGTTAAATGTAATAATATCTAAGTACATTACTAACGATCAAAGGCAGTTGTTAAATGTAATGATTTCTTAATATAACAAAATAAGAGTTACATAGAATGCTCACGATCACACTTGTAGGTAAGTGTGTATAACCTTCGGACAGGAAATGATGACTTTGGATTTAGATCCTGGACGAGGCCACAGTTTTACCGTGTGCCCTTAAACTCTTATTACCCGCCTATATGCTTCAGGCCTCCGTGGGTAATAGAGCTCCCAAGGTACAACGCCCAAACTCGTGAACAATAGGAAGCACTATTGAACACCTTTCGAACCTTAGGCAGCCTTAGAACTCCGACACTTATGTGGGACAGAAAACTATGAACTAAGAGGGAGAAGTAGAGAGCTCAAGAAGAGTGTGAGCTTGGGATGATTTGGAATGTTGGATGAAGGCTCCTTATATAGGCAACCAAGACCTTCCAACAATCACAATCAATGGCTAGGATTCAATCCCACCAACTCAAATCAATGGCTAGGATTCATTCCCACCAAACTCAACCAATGGCTAGGATTCATTCCTACCAAACTCAAACCAATTTTTTTATTCACACTTTCCAATTCTCTAACATTTCCCAACCTTATATTAATAAGATCACGATCATGTATTATATGGCTTCAATAATCAGTGAATATTTCGATCATCATTAGGTAAAAATCCGTTTTAGTATTACGTAATTACGTGTAGAATTATCTCAAGTATAATTAAATTAAACTAAAAAAATAGAAATTATTACGAGAACGGGAGAATATTTTATCGTTTCGATTGGTAATTTATAACAATTTTTTTAATTAGTTACAATTGAAGATATTTATATTTAAAAAAAATGTTATTTAAATAGCAGTGTGTGAAATAGAAAAACTAATGGTAGTCAATCCAACATTTTGAAACCAAGAGATAGTGGACTGTCGCCAAACCGCGTGTACTAATGGAAAGACCAAAAAACTCAAAAATAAAATTTCAAAAACTGGTGGAGGACTAAAATGAAATGTGCCAGGTACTATTCGGTAGTAAACTCAATAAGAAACCCTAAGCTTGACCTATATAAGAAGGGCTAATAAAAAACCCTAGTGGGGGGATCTATAATTTCGTTTCTTCTGCTTCCTGCTAGGCGGAGAGACTAACCGGAAAGACTTTGACTTCGTCTTACATGATATGAGAAAATTTTGATGTTGTATTATCTGTAGGGAATCTTCGAGAATTCATGTGTACGCAATATGTATTGTTGTGAATCCCTCTTGGTTGGGTTTAGTTGGAAAAATTAGCAAAAGACAATTCCTGCGCATGACTGAACCTTCCATAGATTTAAGTACATCATCTTTAAATCCTTAGATTCAACTAGCCTTTAATTCCTATAATAGATTTTGCACTCCACGATAATAATAGCTGAATTACTTTAGGTGTATGTAGACTTGGTACTAGTCATGTATTGGTTGTCGTAAGATTTCAATATTATATATTTGCATAAATATGCCTACGTTGTAGATAATTGATTTGGTTTCATTGCGAGCTTTGAATATATTATTGCATATCGCAAGTCTCCGTTCGGTGTTAGTAATTATTTGCAGAAGGGTCTAATGAAAACGCATGTATCATTCTAGAATGCTTACGGGTAAATAGATTTATGTAAATGAACTTATTAAATGTATAAGATAAGATAGGAACTGCATGAATTAATACGTTTCTTCAATGTGTACACGAATGATCGAAAGATGGCCTAATGAATCATAGTTTAATTGAATTTTTTATTGATGCCACAGTTTGGCGTGGCCTACGGTCTTCCTGATAATAATCTGGTTTTACGTCTAGCTAACTTATGTAGCTTATAAGTGATAATTTGTAACCCACCGAAAATGTATACATTTGAATTTGATTAAATACTGAAATTTGGACATTGAATACCGAAGAAGACTGCACCTTGTACTGATCTTAATTAATATATTGAGTATTGGAAGATTTCTTAAAGTTGTTATGATTTGTTTGTGTGTTTGGTTTATCTGAGTTGTGTATCTCATCAAAATACATATTTTATTTTCAGATAACTAGGAGATGGATCGAGAATGAAGATTTGAGACGAGGACATGCATTTCATAGATATTCACAATATTATGTTATTTTGTTTCCATTTGAGACTATGTATTTTTATTAAATTTGATAATATGATATCTTGGAACAAGTTAATTTTGAAAAATAAAATAATGCTACAACGAATTTAACCCGTGACAATTAACATGCATACGATAAATCACATACGCATAGAGGACACATCAAATAGAATCACAAAATTGATTGCTCACAAATATCAATTCTCATTATCATTCAATTTCAATAGAGCAATTCCGTTATAATACTTCAGTACCAAACAATCGGAAGAAGTCAAGCCTAATAATCTAAGTAAAAAATTGTTGGGCTAATTTAATTATTTCCATCATGTGGAGCCCAACCCACTTAGAAAGAGTCAGCCACTATTATTGTTTGCCAACAGAGAGAGAGGGTATTATTCCAGCCAAAAGAAAAAGCAACGAAAGAAGGAGAAAAGAAAGAGAGAAAAGAGAGAAAACAGGGGACGAACTTCTTGTATCCGATCGAACGTCAATCCACCGTTGGATCGAGCTGAAATTTTGTCAGCATGTTCAGGACTCTCAGTAGTACATTCTGACCGTTGGGATCTGAATTTGGAGTACTCGATCATCAGGTATGGATTTCTGTTCGCGAGCTGTCATTTGTTTCTAGGAGTTGTGACCAGCCGTAGAGAATACTTGTTTCCCAAAGTTTGAACCGTTAGATCGTCGTGAGATTTGGACGGAAGCTACACAGCATCTGGCTCAAGATTGTGGACGGTTGGATTGGGTTTTGAAGGTCCGGAGGTCAAGTTATTGTTGGTTCGAACAGCTCTGAATTTCTGGTGATCTTGTATTGTATTTGCTCTATCTTGATGCCATACACCTTGATGTGCTTGTTTCCAAGGGTATGATGATATTTGTATGCCTCTAGTGTAATCTATTGAAGAACTGAATATTGCTCTCTTGCTGATGATAGTGGATTTAAGCGGCCAAACTGGTCCCGTGGTTTTTCCCTAGTTTTCTGGGTTTTCCACGCTAAAATTCGGTGTGTTGTGTGGTTGTTTTATTCCGTATTTGGTTTCCGCTGCGAGGCAGAATTTTTAGTCCTTCAAAAATTACATTGAAGGGTTATATTAACCCTACCCTGTTTCGGATGGAAAAAGAATAAACTAATAACCCTTCGCTTTCATTTACTACTCCTTCACATATTACTTTCAAGTTTCATCCCCAAGCTCCCAAGCTCACGTAACATGATGTATTTAATTCCTTTTGTTTTTAAATCCTACTACTTAACAGTTAACATATAATTTTATACTTCTTCTATGGCACGACGACAATTCATTAAAGCAACGATGGTACTACACTAATCCAATACCAATCCACGAATCGTACATCATAAGCTTACCTAACGGGAGAAAGTCCAAGAAAGATGAACCCATCCCTTTTCAAGTGCGGCTCTGTGCAAGGTTAATTTCTTCCTCTTTAATATGACTAATTTGTCCCTTTTTTTCGGTCAGAAGTGGGTACTGGATGGATTTCAGCTTATGGTGGGAAAGTACTAACAGAAACGTTCTGCCGAGGATAGACAAAAGGGTGTGGAATCTTGTGTGGTCAATCAACTGCCCCCGTAGGATTGATTTGGAGAATCGTGGACAACAACCTTCTGGTAAGAGCTAATCTTAGGAAAAGAGGAATTGAGATCGATGACATTTGCCCGGGTTGTGGTCGTGATGTGGAATCCACAGTTCACTTGTTTTTCAATTGTAGCTGGTCTAATGGTATCCTAAAGGACTGGGCATTACCCACACCTACTGGTCTAATTCAAAGTGTGGAACACATAATTGAAAGTCTACTAGACAACGTGGATAGCAATGAGGGAGGACGTCGTGCAACTTGCCTTTGGACTCTCTGGAAAATCCGCAACCATCATGTCTTCCGCCCTGGTGAAGACTATGATCGACCGCATCTATTTGAGCAGGGATTGAAATTCTGGAGAGATTTTGTGGACATGGAGGGTACTGCCCGAGCTAGTGAAAAACCAAGAGGAATAAATTGGTTGGCACCCGAATTGGGTTGGTTCAAAATCAATGTAGACGGAAGTTTTGTGGAGCATTATGGAGGGCAGGCTGGAGCAATTGTGCGAGATGGAAAGGGAAGGTTTGTGGCAGCGATGATAAAAGGTTTTCCACACACTCTACATCCTACTCTACTCGAAGGTAAGGCGATCTTACTTGGTATTGAAATTGGTATCCTTTTGGGATTACATAAAGTAGTTATTGAATCAGATTGCTTACCGGTAGTTTACGCGATACAAAGAGGGAGTAGAGATAGAAGTGATATCTCCCTTATTGCTGAGGAATGCGTGAACCTGGTTAGCCGGTTATGGGAAGTCCGTTTTAGCCACACTCGGAGAGACGGCAATATTGCTGCTCATGTGCTCGCCAAAAGCAGGAGGAGCTTGACTGGTGAATCTGAATTTTTCTCTATTCCTCCTGATGAAATTGCTGAGATTGTTGATCAAGAATCAGCCTTGATAAATTGTGATAGGGGCCAGCAAAGTGTGGAGGAAGGTTTGTTTTTGGATCAGTCTGTTGTGTAAGGTTGGGGGTGGGTTTTCTCTTTCTCTTTTCGTGGGTATGGATGTAAGGGGACGTTCTATAGTGTTTTGTCTTAGCAGTGTTATAGTCGTAGCGAATTCCATCTGCAATGCACTTTTCTCCTAGTCCGAGTTTTTCCCAGACGGGAATGGATTTATCGGATAGGTTTTTAATGAAGCCGGCGACTACAACTTTGCTTTAAGCAAAGAAGACACTATAGGATGTAGGGTAGATTAAGAGGGTAGCGACGCGGCACGGTTGTGCTGGGTCTTTAGATTTGGTTAGCCTACCTCACCTTATGTGTTCGGTAGTGCCAGTTTGGTTGTTTACTTTCCTGAACTCGATTTGTAAGCTTTACAATATTTTAATCAATGAAATCAATGAAGCATATCATTTCCCCGCAAAAAATAAAAATAAATGATCCTAACAGACGCAGCACAACCTAATTTTATATTCTATCTACATGAATTCGCAATACCAACCAAGTGAGCACATATCTACGAACACATTACCATGAAAATTGTGTACGAAATTCACACTTAACAATTACGGTAAATTACCCTCATGTTCCTGAATTTTGTACATTTTTTTAGTAGGACTCCTGAATAATTTGAATTAGATGTAAGGTCCATAATCTATAATAACATATTGATGTAAAGTCATTGGTTGACGTCATCAATATTTTTTTTTATTTTTTATCATAAAATTGATGAAAATACCCCTGTTCTCCTCCTTCCAAACAAAACCAAAACCCGGAAAATACCCACTTCAATTATTGTTCTTTCTTCTTATTTCTAATCAAAACCCAAAATCAACAACTCGTTGACAACGATCTCATCGAGTCATCATCGACCAACTCGTCCTTCCTCTCCTTTTCCTCCTTCGATGAAGAGTAGCTCAAGACGTCGTCACTTTTGGGTTACAGGCTGAGAGAGAATCCCAGGAGGAGCATGAAGCTTCAAGATCCCGAGTTCTCCTCGTCCCTCGACCAGGAGGGCGAGACCAAGTCGACCCAAAAACGGTCCAGACGCGCCTGGTAAGTGACCACCCCACCGGAGTCGGAGCAGCTCAGTTCAGTCTCCGATATGTCGCCGGAGGAGGACTTGGTCATGTGCCTCATGCTGCTCTCGAGGGACCATTCCAACTGGAGAAGTGCAAACCCAATTACCCAGAAAGTCAAATTCTAGATTTAACCAATTTGTCTTCCTCCGATGCCCTATCGTCTCATTTGAAGGCTGCGGCAGCGCGGAATCCTCCTCCTCCATCAGCGTGCGACTTGTCCAGGAGGACCAACACTTTGTGAGGCTCGACACCGGAAGGATGGTGTCACCAACGATGGGGAAGAAGAGGAGGATGAAGAGACGAATCTGGAGTACCAGCGAGTCTACGAATGAAATTAAATTAGGGTTTTTGTTGAATTATGTTCGAGACAAGTTTAGTATTTCTAATTGTTTGGGTGTTCTGCGAATGGTTCTTTAATGAAATATTAGTGTTGAAGGTCTTCGGAGAAGATGAAAGGATGAAGATGGTGATTTTTTATTTTTTAGTTCAATGGTATAATGGTCATTTTTATGACAATTTTTTTTAAAAAAGTCGCTGACATTATTCTCAGTCATTTTAGGGACCCGAGACCAATGTTAATCCAAAAAATAAGGACCTTATATCTAATTCAAATTATTCAAGGGCACTATTACAAAAACGTACAAAACTCAGGGGCCTGAGGATAATTTACCATAACAATTAACATAATATAATATAATACATATTCTATTGGATTTTTTTTAATTGGTATTACTATTCACCAAATTTTATCAATTTGGTACCCAAAATAACCGAGATTTTATCCTGATTTAACCAATAGCCGAGATTTTATTCCGCATACCGGTTGTAAAAACCAATAGCCGAGATTTTATCCCGCCTATTGGTTCAATAGCTGGGATAAAATCTCGTAAGTCCAACGTGGACACTCTTTCCATAATTTTCGAGGTTGGGTACCAAACTGATGAATATTTATAAATAGTAACACCAAAAAAATAAAAAACTCTATTCTATTACTCAACGACAAACCATAGGTAATAAACACTCATGGTCACTAACCTTTCATAAGTTTTTGTCCATGGTCACTCACCTATTTTTTTTCCCTTTATGGTCATTGAACTATGAAAATAAATCTACCATGGTCACTTTAGCCGGAAAACTGATCGGAGTAAGACGGGGAGACACCCAAAAACTAGAAATTATAAACAAATAAACTTAGACCAAAAAGATACTCTTGAAACCCAAAAACTAAGTAAATCTTATTCCCATTCTCTGGCAGAAGTTGAAGGCAAACTCATCAGAGTACAAACTCTCTGCCTCCTCCCCCTTCTCCATGTTAATTAATTTTACAAAAGGAAGAGGTGCAAGTAATATAAAAAAAATTCTTGCTCAATTACATCGATGTTGCTGTAGACACATAAATTATACAAGCTGTAAATATTTAACGTATAGACAATTCTAGCTAACAAATTAAGCTCCATGAAAGAGCGGGGTTGGATCGAAGGTGCCAAAACTAATTGAGAGCTGAGTGGCTTTCGACAGGAGGGATTATATTCCCAATTATACAAGCTGTAAATATTTAACGTAGTGTGATTTACTCCTCTCCCTTCTCTTGTTGAGTGCGTGAACACTCATTGGAACAGCAACCCCAAACAAGACCAACGAAGAACCTGTTAAGTGGCACCTACCAGGTGCTCGACGAAATTCCTCTGTCAGGTAACTTCGCGTGAAACAGCTTCATCCATTCCCAGTTGACTGGGAATGATCCTGGTGGCCACCACGGCATGAGCCAACCACTGCCAGACCCGGAGCTCCTCCCGGCGAACCCGCCCATGGTCGGATTGTCCGACCCACCGCAACCCACAATCGAATTCGACCTTCTCCCTACGATCGGATTCGGATTTGGATTATCCGACATTTTTATTTCGGATTCGGATACAAAAAATTAAATTCGGATTATCCGAATATTCGAAATATTAATTATATAATATATTTTTTGGGCTAGGCTTAGAAATGAATTATTTTATACTTAAAAATAATATTTATATTATATATAATATAATATAAAAAATTATTTTATACTTAAAAAATTATTAAAAAATAATTTCGAATGGAAAGTATAATGAAAAGTAATATATTTTAAAAAATTCGGATTATTCGGATTATCCGAATCCGAATCCGAAATAATTCGGATATTAAATTTCGGATAATTCCTTATTCGGATTCGGATTCGAAAAATGTAAGCTCGGATATTTCGGATAATGAACATTTCGGATAATCGGATTCGGATTATCCGAAATGCTCACCACTACTCCCGACACTCAAATCCTCGAAGAGGCTAGGCCGGCTTTTCCGGTTGCCCGCCACTCACCCGCCGTCCCCAGCCTCCCACCGTGGACCGCGATAACGCCATGGTCCGCGGTGCAAGGCCCGCTGCGGATACCGTTCCTTGATGCTCACGCTGCTTCTACCGTGCATTCAGACGGATACGGGTAACTTCCAGCGATGCACATCGACACTTTTGTTCCTTGCTATTAAATGCGATTAACATTTAATAGTCATTAATAGTCAACAGAATCTTTTTTAATAATATTTTAATTTAATGATTTTGTTATTATTTATGGACAACTTTTTATCCAAATCCAATCTCCAAGGCATTTTCACAGTGAACATTTTTACCAGCTGAAAAAGGGGTTTCGTAATTCGGGTTTATACATTTCACGAATAAAACAATAAAATTTCGTCTATTCATAAATACATTGTATCATTCGGGTAAGTATTTTCTCCTATATATGTCATCGTCCATTGGACAATTTCATTCCTATTCCTCATCTTCTTTTGTCTCTCACCGGCTATCTGGAGAGGGAAGAACGTAGCAATCTTTTTTTTAATTATTTTTTGTTCTAAAGTTTACTAAATTCAGCAAGTGATCGTTCCTGAATAATTGGAGAGAAATGACCTACGAAGCTGCTGGCCATTCCCGGAGGTTGAATATTGATGTACCCAATGGAGAAGGTACTAAAATCTGAAACTTAATTTTTGATACAATTATACTTCCATTGTCATATGTTAAAATGAATCTTTTATTCGTAATGGAGTTATTATAACATTATTATGCATCATTCAACAGACGACCGAAAATACGAATGCTACTTGAAGTTGTACAAGGCTGCAATCTGGGGGGATTGGGCCACCGCGGAGAATTTCTTCCACAATGATCCCGAGATGCTAACTGCGAAGATCGCCAGCAAGGAGGAGACGGTGCTCCATGCAGCGGTCTCATCGAGCGAAAACATGTATTTCGTACAGAAGCTAGTGAACCTAATGGTCCGACTGGGTAAACCACTTGGACCCAGAAGCAGCACTGGCAGTACTCCTCTGCACTGTGCAGCCAAAGCGGGGAACACCCGAATCGCAAGGTTGCTGGTGGAGGCAGACCCGAGCTTGGTCACCCTCTTGGACACCGAAAACGATTCGCCGATTCACATGGCTGCCTACTACGACCACGAGGAAACTACTAAGTATCTCCTAAACGAGACTCTACGGCATAATTCTAGTTTGCTCGTTGGTGCTTCTGGTCTCAGGTTTCTTCTCTCTCTTATCAGCGACGGTTTCTACGGTTAGTTCTCTGGTCAGAATAATATTTTCATCATTGAAATTCAGATTCTTATCTTGTTTTAGTTAGAATAATTTCATCTAGGTGCTTAATAATCTTATTATTACTATTTTAGGTAAAATACGTAGAATTTGTATAAATTTAAATTCATAACTCAAAATCTTATGTAAAATATTAAGATTAACTTAAAACTAAAACAATGTACCTAAATCCACACAAAAAAATGTGATAGTGAAATACGAGTTTACCTTCTGGGTTATGATTAAAATTTCTTTAATTTTTTTACATAATTTCAATAAGAAGAGTAATACAATGCTTTGTCTAATTCGGGATTAGAATCCTATTTTATAAAAGGAAAATCTTAATTTCTCGTAAAAAAATCATAATTTTTTTAATATCTTTGCACATTAAAAAATGACACCGTACTAAGTGTATTAAAGTCCAAGTCTTATTAGATCAATTTTAAATGAGTTCAACCAAACATGATAATTTATATTATTATTTTACATATAAGTAATGTTGAATTAAAAGTCAATACTTTAGTCCAATAATTATTAAAAAGGGACCCGTCGGTGGGATCAAAAATTTCCCCTTTTGTTTTTATACTAATGATTATTAGATATTGTGAAAAAATCAGTGTAGCATTAAAATGACAATTAAGGTTCAAATATTTATCTTTTTGGTGTACATTTCAATATTTCATCCGAACAAAGTATTCAGCAAAATAATTTAACAAGTCGAGTGTCGCGAGGAGTGATATGACTTTGGCGATAGGTAAATTACGGTAAGGAAGGAGATTTTAGTTTTACTCTGTACAAACTAGAAGTAGATTAGGTCATTGTTTTATGGTTTTTTTTTTCTTCATTTTTTGTCGTCCATTTTTTTCTATTGTGGGCGAACATATCGTTTTACGGGTAGGTGTCCGACTATTTGGACATGACTGACCGACTAATTAAGATTCTTTCTCCAAACAATTACATGTTTGTTATTTTTTTCATTATTTGCTTGTGATTTATGATAGTTGTTTTAAAGTTTCTGTATTTCTCTATTCCCAGATTTAGCTATTCAGGTACTACAAGTAAATCCTCGATTATCTGTGGATCTGCTGGAAGGGAGCGAGAAACGTACGGCTCTATTAGCTTTAGCAGAACAGCCACAAGCATTCCAACAACTATTTAACAAACATGTTGTTGTTAAGAATCTTCTGAAAAGTTTGGTGGACGAAGCATCAAAATCAGAACAAGCTGCTGATATATTGGGGCCGGCCTCTCGTAAAGCAGCGGAATGTGGGAACCTGAAGTTTGTTAAAGTAGTTATTAAGGCCTACCCTCAGATAGTTACCTATGTGGATTCTGAA
>SOPF01025674.1:0-18963 GCA_012979155.1 Hypericum perforatum
ATTTATAATAACTTGTATCGGCTGATAATGAAAAACACAAATTCACATTTTTTCCGTATCAAATGGATGGGCTTTTAATTTCTCAAAATAAATTGGATGAGCTTTTTTTTAAAAAAATAAAAAATAAAAAAACCAGAAATAGAGACTTAACAAAGGAAGATTATCCTAATTTTTTTGAAAATTGAAACAAAAAATTGGACTTTTAAACTCCTAAAAACCTAAAAAATCTCAAAGATAAAAAATCTACCCAGAGACAAACGGAGTATTATTGTATTGCCACCTCGATAACCGAATACTGGGTTTTTTTTAAATTGTATGGTAACAAATTACGGCAATTCTCAAATGATTAATAATATCTTTTTTTAATTACCTAGTTTTTGAATTATTTTAACTATTTACCCATTTTAAAAAAATTACATAAAAAACCCAGGAATATTAAACTTGTTTTAGGTGAAGTCATTAATTAAAGCAAAGTTAGGTGACTACCGACTGCTCACCAAACAAATGTAGGAAACACGTGAATTTTATTTAATACGATCTCAATTAATGTACTGTAGAGAAACGACCGAGTTCAAAACTAGATAGCCAACGACCAACAACTGAAAGCAGCGAGGGTTAGATTTTTGGTTTATGATATTACATACTAATTCAAATTCAGGTCTGATATATTTTTTAAAAAAATAATAAAAATTTTATAATAAAGATTTATTAATATTGTATATTAACCATTCGAATTACATATCAAATTAAACTAAAAAAATAATAAATTAGGTGATGAGTAAGATAATGATATCCACGTGTATGGTCGCCGCAGACCTACACCTACTCCACAGATTCCAGTCACACCCTCCACTTATATCCGTTTATTATCCCTTTCTCCAAGACGTTGTCATTACACGTGTCAAGACCAGAGTTACCCTCTTCAACCTTCTTTTTAGTTTATATCTTTTAGCGAAGAGTAGTAATATTACGGCTATAATTCCGTATTAGTGATTTAATTTATTACAAATTTCCAGTTATAAAAAAGAGTGTGTAAAATTTAATATAAAATTATCATTTTATATCAAGTTAACAGTTTTCCGGGCCAAGCCCAAGCGATTAAAAAATAAAAAAGAAAGAAGCACGAAAACCCAAAACCCAATATAGTCAAGAGTTTGGCAAATAAATAAACATTTAGTCAATCTCTGATTCTCTTCCCAATATATTTTATAAATCAAGATAAAGGAATAGTCAAATATTACAACAAAGTCGTTAAGAAAAAGTGTCCTAGTATATCCGGCAAAAAATAATTTCAGATACAACGATTATTATTCAAAGCAAAATGGTGAAAATTTAATTTTACTAGAAGACAAAGGGGCGTACTCCCTTAGGCGCCTCCTGTCGTCCGGCGCGGGGAAGGGAAAGGTCGTCTCCTCCTCGTCCAAAGGACAGCGACAACTCCAAAGACTTTCCAAAGAAAACTTACCGTCAGTAAAAAGTAAAAACATGAAACGAAAGCCTCCTCCTAGATCTTCTCAGTGTCAGTAAAAAAGAATCAAGCCGACCAATCGGAAGAGCGCGTTATCCCCACGCTTCCAGCAACTCGAGTACCCGACCGAACCCTACACGGCCTCGCTTAGCCATCGGTTATTAATCACCCCACATAGACCAAGAGATAAAAAAAAGCCTTAGAGAAGAAAAAAAAAGAAAAAAAAGACCCATCTCTTTACTGAATCCAACGATGGCGATGCTGTCCACGTCACTCTCCGGAGCCAAGCCGCAGCTGTCGGCCGGCCTCCGCCGGGCTCCCCAAAAGCCGGACTCTTTCCAGCTGTTGAGCTCGCAGCTCCGGTTCTCCTCCGGCGGTGTTACTCCTCGCAAGCCTCTCAGAGGAGCTGTTGCTATGGCCGGCACCGGAACGGTGCGTTTTGTTATTTTTTTTTCGTATGAAAATTTGCCGTTTCTTGTTTAGTTTTGTCCATTAGCTGATTATTTTCTTGTTTTCTGTTGATTTGCAGTTCTTCGTTGGAGGGAATTGGAAGTGTGTAAGTACATATTATCTTCTATTTATTTGGACCACGTTCTTTTTTCGAAGCGTGATTTGGACCACATTCTGGAATTGGAATGGTCATTTGTTTCTGAAGTTGCGAACTTTAGCTGGTTTTGAACCGATTAGTGAATGTCTCATTTTCTTGCTAGGTGGGAAAGTTAGTTTCGCATCCGAAATCTTCGTAGTTGGATTTGATTTTATCGGCAAGTTCATCTGGAACCGGCCGGAGTTGTGACTTCTTTCTCGATTTATTGAGTTGCTTGTTGTTCGGCCTATTAGTTGTGGTTTAAAGTTTGGCCGTAATTCATTGCTCTTACTGTTATCATCTTTTGTTTGGGGCTCATACTGAGTTCTCAGTGATAGTCTCCATGTGAATGCACCCTGTGTCCGGAGCAAGATTGTGTCGCTCATACATCGTTTAGTTTTTATGCTGGTTTGTAGCTTTATGGTATCCTCTGTTTTCTCCTAATGTTGGTTTTTTTGCTTTGATTTACCTGATCTCTTTGTAACTTCTTCAGAATGGAACAAAAGAATCCATCACAAAGCTTGTTTCTGAATTGAACAGCGCAACCTTGGAGCCTGATGTTGGTGAGATACTCGTTTTGCAATGGAACTTTTGTAATTTGGTTGCTTTTTGGATTATAATCTATTTGATGTACATGGCTTCACCCACTTGGGGATCTATAACGTTGTCTTCGTGATTAGTTTGAGCAATGTTGTCTGTTTCCTTATAGACTTCCCTTATCTTTCTCACCACTTCATCCTCTTGAGTATTAACAACTGGTTGCCAAATGATTATTTCTCATTGCTGTTGCAAATCGAGCAGATGTTGTCGTTTCTCCTCCCTTCATTTACATTGATCAAGTGAAGTCCTCATTAACTCCTAGAATTGAAGTATCTGCTCAGAACTCTTGGGTCAGCAAGGGAGGAGCTTTCACTGGTGAAATCAGGTTAGCTAGCTGTGCTTCTCAATGGTAGCATGTTTGCGCAACTCGATTATCGCTTAAGAGTATTGGTGTTTCTTTTGCTACCTGTTTGTTCTTCCTCGTTACGGGACCCCGAATCTTGAACATGGCATGTGTAATGTAATCTAATGATCATTTTTTCTACTTGTATGAGACATCTTTGCTTCGGCCCTCAGAACTTAAATGTGTCTCTTGATCTGTTTGCTAGTGTTGAGCAACTGAAGGATATCGGCTGCACGTGGGTCATCCTTGGGCATTCTGAACGGAGGCATGTTATTGGTGAAAAGGATGAGGTGAGACCAAATAATCGTTCTTTGCAAGAGGGTCAATTGTGCATATGATTGTTGTGTGCTAACTGTGATGTAACTTGGTTATGACTAACCTTTCTTTCCATTGTAGTTCATTGGAAAGAAGGCGGCTTATGCACTAAGCAACGGTCTTGGGGTGATAGCTTGTATTGGTGAACTATTGGAAGAAAGAGAAGCAGGGAAAACTTTTGATGTTTGCTTTCAGCAGCTGAAAGCTTATGCTGGTACTTCTTTGATATATTTCTGAAACATGATTGAATTATTTCCTATTATCCCGTACATAATCATGTTTATCATTACATGTAGATGCTGTTCCCAGCTGGGATGATATTGTTGTAGCATACGAGCCAGTGTGGGCTATCGGAACCGGGAAAGTGGCCTCACCCGAGCAGGCTCAGGAAGTACATGTGGCTTGCCGCGATTGGCTTGCAAAGAATGTTTCACCCGAAGTTGCTTCAAAAACTCGCATCATATATGGAGGTTCTTCTCTTTACCATGTCAATAATCTGAAGAGGAGATTGCTCCTAAAGTTCTTCTTTTTGCTCCATAAGAGCGTCCTATGCTCTCCGGTATCGTGAAATATTTACTTTGTTACTAATTTTTCAATGGTTGCTGGTAACCCTTTCGCTTCAGGATCTGTAAATGGCGGCAATTGTGCTGAACTAGCAAAGAAAGAAGACATCGACGGCTTTCTCGTTGGTGGTGCTTCATTGAAGGTAAATTCTAAATGTCAACATTTTCTGCAACAATCAAACATCGTAGCATAAAAACAAAAGCTTGATGTCGTCCCTCTGGTCGAAGAAATTCCATGCTTTATATCTGAATGAGCTGCGCAGTTGGTGATGTTCAGAGGTCGATCTTTGTGATGCAGGGCCCTGAGTTCGCCACCATTATCAACTCTGTAACATCCAAGAAAGTTGCTGCTTGATCAGTTTGTTTTGGCAAGCTGGAAGAGAGAAGAAAATAAAGGGCAAAAGGATCAAATCATATTTGCAGCTCACTGTTAGTCGCCACTTGGAGTTTTAATTTATTCATCCATTTTTCCCTACTTATATACAAAGAAAATAACCCTTTTCCTCCCGTTGAGAAAAGGAATTGATATATTAGGCTAATAGCTGCTTTCGTTGCCACAATTAAGTTCCTCCTTTCTTTTTTTCCTGCGTGACAACTGCAGGAGATTAAATAAACGGAGGTTCCATTTTGGATTTGATACGTTATAAAGTTTAATAATGCTGTTAGTCTGCTGGTTTCTTGTTGCTACGTACAATTAAACTCCAACTTGGTACTTTAATGCAATCTTGGTGTAGAAGACAGATGAATATCGTGCTACATTATTTTAGTAAGCCATAGAATGCAATATCAGACATTTTAAAAGAAAAGTCATCTTTAAACATATAGTCGACTTTTAAAAAATAGAACAAAGTTACCATTTGTTTGAGAATCAAACCATTGAGTACGAACTAAACCAAAGAAGTTGTTCTCTGATCAGAACAAGAACTCCCAACACTCAAAGCACATATTCCTAAATTAACTAGCTACCGAACTGCCAATATATATTACATGTCGATCAGATGAACAAATTAAGCCTATCTTCACAAACTTGCACACAGACCAATTAATCTATGGAGTGGTTGCAACCAAGAAGAAGGGGCCCCGAGTGGAAGCAAGGTTGGACAAGCCAGACATTGACCTCCCTCTCATTGCCACCAGTTCCATTGCTGACAATTTTCGGAATCGTGGTCACCCTCTTGTGGTTGTCTCATTACAGTGATCAGAAGTCCCAGTGGAACCACACGGCCATCAACTTTCAGCTTTTCATCGTCTTGCTTCCCATCCTCCTTGTAATGCTCTTCGTCGGCTCGCACTATGCAAGCTGGATGCTCAACTTCCGGGTCAACCCGACACGTCAGAACCAATCTTCGGGTCGTCGAGGTGGAGATGGAGCTTCAGGTGTGGCAGGTTCTTCTCCGGTTGGAATTGCTGTCTTTGTCTTGGTGCTTGTGATGTTGGTTTCTTACCAATCTTCTTTCCAGTCTAAGTGGTTTGGACCTCTTTGGAGCTAGAGGTCCACTTCATACAAACACGTATTGTTCCTGTCCGGAAAAGTAGGAAAAACAAAATATGGTCCATGTTCCTTACCATACATTTTATATGGTTCATGTTCCTTACCATACATTTTATGAGTTTTTTTTTTCTTTCAAACAATTCGGTACTTTGAGTCGAACCATTCATATTTAAGTCGAGTTGAATTGGATTGTAAAAATTACAAAGTTGGGATTGTTGTGAAGCGTTGGTATGCATGTCATATGGCCCACGTCCAATTAAATTTGTAAGGCCCAGTCCGAGCAAGGAAATTGACAAGGCCCATATGACGGCAATAATTGAGGGATGCGACCCTATTGCCATCATCAATTAGTTTCTTTTTGAGACCACCATTAATTAATTTCGAAGCTCAAATATTGGGGATTATGGACCACGGGGTAGTGGTTGGCTTGGATGATCCAAATAATTGTTATATGTCGCCAAGAAAGTTAAATCAGCTTTAAAAACGTCAAAAGCGTGTATATACACCAAGCTACACCCATCAATTTATTTTAAATTATATAAAGTCGAGATGGTATACACGGTATATTGTTTGTATCAAATTTTGGATGTATCTAGAAAGATGTTTATTTCAATATAAAGACATTTGCAATGTATAATTAGTTTGTCTAAAGTGCCTGGAGAAAGTGAACCCCACAATTCGAGGCGGTAGTCCGGAAACAATATCTATTTTCGATATTGCTTTTATTTAAACACTCGATTGTTTGAGTTGATTAAGCAATTGAAATATGGAACTTTATTAAAGTAGTTAGTAAGTTTCAGTCCTACGTAATGCAACCATTCAAATGGCAATCATGTGCAGAAAGAAAAAAGAAGCATCTAATTAACTTTATGATTTTAATGGCGCAGTGGAAGCCAGTTAATTAACTAGTCCAGTCACAACCCAATTTTCATTATCTTTAACTTAAAGAAATATGCATAAATCTTCGAATTTCTGAAAATAGAGTAATTTTGAGATCTAGAAGATGTACATAGAGCTGTTGAAAAGCGGGGAAAAATTCCAATTAAAGTACGGGCATGGGAATGGGAGAAGGTGCTTCATTTTCTATGAACCTTCACATGCACGTCCCTATTGGGAGATATAAACTAAAATTTGTGATTGCCAAATTCATCGAACATACACCGACATTTTGACTTGTTAGTCCATTAAAATTTTCACCCCATTTCTGTTGATCCGACACCTATCATTGACATTTGAAGATCTGAACAAAATTAAATACTGTTATGGACATTTCAAATGAAAAGAAATAAATTTTTATCAAGTTTGTAAATATTTGAATACCGTATAATTTCTTTAAAAATATACTATTTATCTTTCCTCGAACTTAATCCCATGGACACTTGGAGTGAATTCCAAGATTCATGGTCTGACAATTTTGTCTGCCGTGGAGTTAAAACCAAAATCCATTACGATTTACATTATTTCTAATTCTGAGAGATTTAAAAAATGAAGATATTCAAATTAATTCTATTGCATTAATCATCAACGGTTGAACAAACTCTTTCATTGATTATTTGCAAAAGCTGAAATTTCATATATTGAAGATTTTAAAAGAAAATTTATATGTCAACTAAGTCTCCCAACTTTATATACATACACATATTGCAGGAACTCCACTCTATCTATAGACTATTCAATTACATCCTCAAACTTGTACATCAACCAACCAACCCTCAAGACTTGGTCAAGACAAAACAACCAGCTTCAAGAACAATCTAGGACAATTGATGACAACACTATACTATGTAACACAAAATAAAAACTACTTCAAGATGGAACATCTTTGGTTTGTATTTTAATATTAACCAAACCAGCTGTCGAGGAACGTAGACTGGAACTGCATCAAGACGAGCAGCAACACGATCAACGCGGCCACTCCCCACGGAGAGCTGCCCTCGGAAGGCCGAGAATAATACGCGGCCTTCCGACGGCGATCCCACGGGGACATGCCAAAGAGCATGTCGGGATTCTCCATAGAGGAGAGCCACCGGACCAAGAGTATCAACACCAAGGGAACCACGAGAAGGAACCAGCTGAACTGGGCCTCAGCAGCTTCAACCATCTCCTCGTAGTTGAAGAACCACGAGATCCCGAGGAAGACGAAGGTAACGGCTAGGATGAGGAGCACCGGGTAGGGTAGCGGGCTCAGTGTGAACGCGTCGAAGATGGAGTCGCTTCTTCGCTTGTAATGCATGGTGGTGGTTGTTGTTGTTGTGTTATTTTTACTTGGTTTCTTTTTTTTCTTTGGAAATTGTGAAAGGTTTGGTTATACCTAATTTGAGAACACTGTACTAAGAAATATCTAACTTTGGTGTGTTATTTATCTAGATTCAATCCGAGGGGAGAGGTTTTGGAATGCTATGGCCTTTATATATATAGCCGATGATGTACTTTTGTGCTCCTACCGACGTAGATCAAATTTTTTTCAATTTAGTTTGAAAAAAATATACGATTTTGATTTTGAGTTATTGATAATATAATAATTTAAATATTTGGTTAAAATATCTTTGTCATCATTAAAAAAAATTATTGTTCGAAATAATTGATGCACAAATTCCTGGTGTTATCCAATCTAATATTGGTCTTGTTGGACTATTTAGATTGGCTGATCGGGAGGACACACGTCGGGTGATTAACGGGTGGAATAAATTCAGGTTATTATAGAGAGTTAACTATTGTATTGGGACCACATGAAATTGGGCGATATTATAATTTATAGGTAAAATTCCATTTAGTACCATTCCAATACTATTTGGTTTCAAAATGTTCAGTGACATAAGTTTCTATAATTGATATTACACTAATTGAATAATTTTGTACACTTCAAGGTATTAATGTAGTGATATTTCAATTAGAAAAACTTTTATTAATTGATCAAACATTTTAAAAATACATGATAATTGAAATGTCAAAATGCATAATGACATTAATGGACTTTTGAATAAATATATACTTCGATATTTATATATAGAACAACTAATTTAATGTTATCCATCATCTTATTACCGAGACTTGAATTCAATTCTGTTATTCAAAATGGTGTTACAATATCAAGTATTTGACTTTTTTTCTACTCATATTGGGTTGTGAGTCATACAAACAACATATTTATTAAGTTAGTTTTATCGCTTCTTGGCGGAAAAAATGGGCCATGAATAGAGGTTTAGCACTTACTTATGGAGAGGTTATCTTCTTGACCTTTCAGCTTTATCTTTGATTTCTTTGTCTGCTTATCCTTTCTTACGATTTATTAATTTATATAAGCACTAGCCGGCTCAACCTCCAGGCCCACTTTTTCCTGTCCTTAGCTCAATTTAATAATTTATTCCATTCAATAGATTATCATAATTAAATTGCCGTAGATAATTATTGCTTTGAACTTTCGACCGTCGAAAGGCGCCGAATTTCACATAATATATTATAGTAATGGATCAGCTCTTCTCGCCAAAAAGTTTAGTAGAAAATTATAGTCATTCTGAATAATACTCTCGATTTGGATTAATACTGTTGGAGGCAGACAAAATGAACGTAGGCCACGGGGTTTAGGCATTGATATTGAATTGACATCAACACAATTTGCCACTTGTTATCTTTTGTATTTTTGAATTAATTGGGAATCATTTGTACTATGCTTAAAATTATCCTCCTCTCAGGAGTTAGGTAGGGAGCTGATATCAGCAGAAATAAAATCAGCCGACCCGGAGTCACGGCATTTGAATGTATTGGAGGACAATTGGTTGCTTAAAGCAGTCAAAGTATACTTCATATATTACAGAAAGTTGTATAGAAATTGGTTACTGGTGGCTGTACATTGTCCTTTAACAAATTGGTTGTTTGAAGCAGACACTCTTGGCTCCTTCCAGCTTTGTTCCATGAACAAATATCCATGTAGGGTATGATCATTGAGCTTAGTGGTCCAGTGAGAGAGAGGTGGCTGGTTTATAGCCTTTGTTTTATACTTAAAATGGTGATCCATATTAGGATTGATTGAGACCTTGTTTGGTCCATAACCATGGAGTGAGTATCTGCTGATACATCCACGAGTATTGACGACGTATCTAGTATACAACAAAATTGGGACCCAATATTGGTCAAGTCTGAATTATCTCTCAGTAATTCTACAGATAATACAGGCAATTAAGTTAAATGTTACTTTTGGCAGCCCAGGGGGTGAAGAAGCTACGATAGTGATGCTTTGACAGGCTGTTGTCGTCGATAGCGCTATCCGCTGCGATGGTGTGATGAAAATCTCTCTCTGAGATCGGATTCCGGCTGCAAGTTGTGGTGCAAGACACCCCATTGTTTAGACTTTCCCTTCGTATCGGAAGTTCAGTTGGTAATCATGTTGCAAGGTTGCCAATGTATTCCTGCAAGGTCCCTCTGTAAAAGCAACAATACCAAAAGTAAGATTCTGAGATTCAATTGAAGTCCTTTTTTTACATCAAAGTTAGCCTCACCTCCAAGAACAGAATGAAGATATTGAAGATCGTCAGCTGAGCACACATCTAACAGAGCATATAAACCGGGCCTCAGAGCATCATCTATCTCCCTGAATATCAATCAGCAGTAATATAACTTTATTAGTGATGAGAGTGACCGCACAAATTGGAATTCAAAGTTGTCCAAACCAGCATGTTCACTCTGCAATTGCATGGAAGAGAAGTATCAGTCAATGGAGATTACCTTCTGAGACCAGCTTTCAATGGACCATATCCCGAGTAAACCCATATGTAGTCCGATAGGAACTTGAAGCAGTGTTTGCCAAAGATCTCCCTCTGCTGCCTCAACTGGGAAATTGTAATATTATTCAAAAGCTAGAACATCAAAATGATGCGACACTTGCAGGGACGGCCAACCGAAAGATTGAAGCGACACATAAAGAGTGTATTCATACCTCTTCATAGATCCTCCGAAAGGAACAGGCACATTCAAGACCCTCTTGAACTCCCAAGCGGAAGTTACTTTTTCCAACCAATAAATTGGCATCTTCCATCTCCAGACAACAAAGGAGGACACGAGTAGATACTTGTAGTAAGGAAATGCACCGTTCCGATTCACTGAAACCCAAAAACATACTAGAATTGTCAGCTTTATTCAAAATCTAATTGCATGAGCTATGTAACTCAACACTTCACATTTATGCTAACTTGCCTTTTGTGATGCTTCAGAGTAGTATACAATAGTCTACAGCAAGCAGAAAATATTCTGATCGCCAACTGTTGATTTAAACCAGCAGTATGGTGCTCAAGATTACCAGAGGATGATATGAGGCCCCCAGACGCTCCAAGTGTACCAAACTCTTGAAAAATTGCTCCAGGTATACGTAAAGTTTGTGCCACATGCCAGGAGTCCATTTTCAGTAGAACATGCTTTGCAGAAACTCTAGTTAGAACCTCAACAGACATAAGAATCACTGCTCCTGAATCGGGACCGTCAGCATCTCTCCCGCTGCTTGATTTACAATAGAAAATAGACGGACTTTGCAAGTGAAGGATAATGCTGAACAGAGCAGCAACTAAATTCGGCATATGTCCCTTGAGCACACTTAAACATTTACGTCCTGAAAAGGCAAGCAAATTATAACACACAAACACTTTCCAATATATATATATAAAGGTATCTGACTGTCTCAAAAAATAACCGAGGCATCACCAGAAGTATTAAGAAAGTAGTAAACATAGCTTATTATGGTCTCCCTGACTCAAAATTCGGTACAGGTGCAAGTGTTCTTAGCAGCAGAGAGTACTGGTGGCTAAATTGTTTCAAGAAAAAACAACTTGCAGGCAGCTAAAGTGAAAACTCAAGAACAAAAGGGAACAATAACGATGGGGATATTCAGGAGACAAGGAAACGGAACAATGACTCAGAAGTTATTCATCACCTGAGACATGCTCCAGAACTAGATCCAAGAAGTCGATGCTTGCCGCAACAGAGGAGGAAACTCTCCCTCCAGTATCTCCCATGGTAATTGCATAGACTGTTGAAGATCCATCGTGCACTCCCACAATTGCCCGCTCTGTAGCTTCTATTGCAGACAACAAATGCAATTGTGATGGTTTTCTTACTAAGCTTATGAGCGATAGCCTCAACCTTGTTTTGAACTCACGTAAGCAGTTTTGCCGATAAGACATAGAAGAGTCGGGTGATTCAATATCTCCATCGCTTACTTTTATATTTGATTCGTTCTCATGAGAAGCTAAAATAGCTAGGTTTCCTTGTGCAGATATGCATCTACCTAAAGCTTTCAGGAGTAACTCTATCAATTTCGTATGAGAATCTCTGGTCAGGGTAGGACTAGCCAATGAAAAAAGACTCCCTAATTCTTGCAGATACCTCAAAGCACCGTCTAGCCACACAAATGAGAACGTCGGCACCACATTCATGTCGGAAAACTCGGACAAAAGAAACTGTGATATCCTAACAAAAGACAGCATGGAGTTGGATGACCAGGGAATGTAGCACTTATGTGACTTTAGCCTCAAAATGGCAGCTGAAGCAGTCAATAGTTGCCTAAGTAAAATTGCTGCCGCTTGATTGGCACCTCCAAGCAAGCTTCCCAACAGGCTCTCATTAATTAATGACCTTTCAGAAGATTCAACATTACCCAGAAAAACTGCAATGGAATTTGGATCTTCAAGCATGCTTTCGGGCCTTTTATTTTGTTCATCATTAGTTAAGATGCCAGCTTCCGAAAAGCTTTTAAGCTCGGACTTCACTGTTAAAACTATATCATTGCTAACAGAAAATGTTCCTGATTGTTTCAAGCCATGCCCACTTCCAGGTCTATGCCCTTCTCCGTTGTAAAATAACTCTAACAAACAACTTGAGAGCTCTGAGAATTTGCTGATAGCCTCACTGATTTGAGAAAAGGGTTCACTCTTCCATATACCACGAATCTCCTTAGGACCACCATCTGTTTCAAGTGTGTCCTCCAGGACAGATATCAGGGCCCACAGAAACCCACCAAAACATGAAACAGCCAACGAAAATTGGCTCAACTTGGTTGCACTTGTACCCTGTCCCATCTTTTCATTGAAATCTTGTATAGATGAAAGCAAACCATGTGCATGTTCTTTCAGAGCCTCAGAAACAACTGAGGAATTCTCCTTGAGACAAGTTTTGGAAGTTGTTCCACTGAGTGCTTTACTAAGCTGACATTTGCTTATCGTCAAGAACATGTACGACGTATGATCCATCAGTGAAACGATTCCATCTCTTTTCTCCCCAGCAGGTAACAATTCTTGAAGTTCAATGACCAGAGATGTTGACTTCAAAAGCCACAAAGCTGAACAAGGATCCTCTGCAAGCATTGGAATTACCAAGGATTTAGTCTTCAGCGACTTCTTCTCATAAAGTTCCATGACAATGCACTTTAGGGCCCGTCGGCATGACAACAGCAATCTTAGGAAGTCTGGCAACTCAGACGAACAGCCTTCTGATAAGCCACCGACTAAAACCCTGAGAAGGCAACAGAGAAAACACGAAACTTAGTCAATGAAGCACATGAGCATATAGCGCAACAAAGAAGCAGTGTTCCTTCGGCATTCAGTGAGCAGAGTGCATTTTTTTCAATCTTTTCCATGTCATCTCTTCCACGCCATCTGTTGGTTGATTGGTTCTAAGTTACTAAGTATATCTGTATGCCTAGATGCTCCATTTCATAACAAGATTTACCTGACAACAAGAAGAAAACAAAGACCAAGTTGAAGAACTACCTTTCCAGGTTGAGCAACCAAGTTGAATACAGAGAAAATGATTTCAAACTTATATATTCCTTTGGTATCCAGCATATAAAACGAAGCAGCCTCTGGCAGGCTGAGAAGTTTGTACTGGTTTCCCTGGTGGTACACGCATGCAAATCAAATGAAGCAGGGCGAGTTAGTCCTCCCTCTGCCAACCTATCATCAAGAACCGACTTCTTCTTATGCACATTTCTTAAAGAGCTTTCAAGTTTACTCAAAACTTCTTGCCAACAAGGAGAGGAACCCAAAGAAAAATCCCCTGGAAGAAATTTGTGAAGGGGTTGCAGAACTGACTTCTCCAACAGGTGGCAAATATTTGATGCCAAATGCCTGCAAACAAACTAGCAAAACTGACAATGTGAGTGCCATGAAATTAAAAAAAATATATATTCATAAAAAAAGAACAAATGTGCACATTAGACCACATGACGGACTTTGAAGATTCTGTTCAAATTCATAATACAACAGCTTGACTTCGTGTTACTGAATCTACATCTTACCTTGTGTTCATAAAAAACAGAATCATTTAGAACTTCTAATGATATCTGATGCTCCACAATCTTATCCAACAAAGTATCCTCATTATCCCTCTGCCACTCCACTCGCATCAAGCCTCTTGTTATGCAAGGAAGAGAAGTGTAAACTAGATGTCCAAGGAAAGCTTTCAGTTTACTCTTACAAGCATGGACAGACCAAATATCTATATTTTGGCAAAGCATTGACCAAATTGCTATGGGCAATGACTTCTCATTCAGAGAACCAGCACTCAAGCACCATCTACCACTTTCCAGCATAGATTGGTCACACGCATCAAGGTCAGTTGCATCATACATCCCATCAACCAAAAGCTTGTCATTTTCTGATAACAGAATATGCCTCAATAAAAAATCTGCAAGCTCCGTTGCTTCTTGCTTTTGAACCAAAATATGCTTCCTCCACTTTCTGCTCCTTTTATGGCATACCTTTGAGTCTGCATTCTCAAGCAACTTCATCTTCCCAGCATCAATACTGCTCTGCAGCAAATACTCTAACGAATATATTTGCCTATTCAAATCACTAAGCCGCTGAATAGCCATAGCATGAAACAGATAGAGCAAATTGCAGCAATTAATGGCACTGCCTTGGAGATATGTCTTGGAAATAGATTGAATAATGTAAAGAAGAGAAGCTGGGGACTGGATGATCCAAGAAAAGTATCCTTCATTCATCCAATTTGTTTGCTCCATCCAATCATTTCCAGCATATGCAATCATCGAATCACCCATGGCTGCTGACATTTTCTTTGAAGTGCCTGGTGGCATAAGACCAACTGTTTGCCGATACAAGCTTCTACAAGAAATGTGCAAGCGGAAAAAGAATGCAAACACCCATTGTATGGTTGCTTTGATTGCTGATCTATTACACTCGTCTACAACAGCTATCTTAGAAAAAGAGTCTCCCAGAACAGAAGAGAGGAACTCATGATCACCATCTGATTGTGCCGAAACCAACGCACTTGCATAAGGTCGAATAGTGCTCATCAGCTGCTCTATAGAGCGTCCTACAAGAACACTGTTACCAACTGTGACATTTACAGAATCTAGCACACTCCCATATATTTCACATAATCCCGTTCCAACGAGTTCCGATTGGACATTGATTCCAACAAAGCTTGCTTCAGATTTTGCCTGACCATAATTGTTCTTACCAACCAAGGAGCCACCAGACTTCAACCACTCCATGGATTCGGATAAATCAATGCCTAACTGCTGGATAAACTCACTTACCTGTCCTTCTGGTGTTGATTTAACACCATTATGAATGGCATGTCTGATGTCTCGTGTGCATATGAGTGTTCCAACTACTTTCATATATGCTTCAGATGAAACTGGCATTTTTCCGGAGTGGAGATCTCCGCTGGGAAATTCTACTAAACTTCTGGTGGCTTTACAGAGTGCAAACACGGGGATCATAACCTACAAAGAACATGCAGGCACAAACAAGTAGCATGAATACCAATAAACAGAAAGCGTGCACGAAAAAGAGATCATTGAAGTGAAATGAACAACTATGTGGAGATGCAAAAAAAGGTAATATGTTATGAATATCCAATGCATTATTAAGGTATGATTTCATGTTGACAATTCATCATATATCAATCTTCAATTATGGAGCCCCTAAAGGTGAAGAAATAAAGAAAAACAGAAGTTGATCTGTCAAATCATCAAATGCAAAAGTATCTTCCAACTTATACAGCGAGAAAAGGCACATATCTTATGGATTGAGATTACACTGACCTGTCGAACCTCACTATAGAGCTCAATGAGTTGGCGACCCAGTTTCAGTATCTGTGAGGTTAGCGGGCATCTTGTCTGGGACCTCTGAAATAAATGGCTAACAGCCATGTGCTTAAGCATCACGAGCCACAAACCTTCAACATTGTTGTGGATTACTTCATAATCAATGTCCAAGAAGTATTCCATACTAACAAACAAATCTTCTGCTACCAATATTAGTATCTCCCATGTCCCGTTGCCAACATCATGTGTAGATAGACTAAGTAAGGTGGAAATAAAATGGAAAATGGAGTTATGAACCTTCTTGAAGAAATTCAGGCAAGCTCCTCCATAATTATCTTCTGTTTTGAGATATAGTCTATCATGCAAAATAGTAGCTAATAATTTATTGATTGCTTTGACAGTGTGATGAACGTCCAGCAGTGAAGAACGATCCAACTCTTTATGCAGATAGCCATCCATCTTGGACAAAAGGGGATCCAAAATCTGTACAAAGAAACCAAAAAGAGATTTTCTATTCTCTGCGTTCAAATTAATAAGGACAGTGCTTCCTCTATTTGCAGTTTTGTCAACAGTCTTCGTCTCTTCAGACAATATTGAAGCTTCCTTGTGCCTTTGTCTCTTTACACGATCTACGAGCAAGTGAAACAACTTGCCTAAGCCACTCAGTGCAGAGCTCTTACTTGACACACTCATATTCTCGACCTTGTCAAACAAATGTCGGTGGTAACTCCGGATATCTGCTTTGTGGTCCTCTACTTTACCATCGTCCAGTGCGGCGTACTTCTCTCTACCAGATGAAATCAAGAATCCATCAATATGAACCGGGTGAAATAACCCCTGCGACAAAACCTCCTCCACTGCATTTAGTAGGCTATCTCCATCGGGAAAGTTGCCCAAGTCGTCCAGCAGACAAAGCAAAGGCTCCAGCAGCTTGTCAACAAAATCGCGAAAACCATTCTTCCTGGCAGGATGCACCCTCAAGAACTTGGCAAATTGCTCCAGCACCACGCAAGCAAACCGCAAACCGGAACCCCTCACATCCCTGCTCTCAACCACTTCGCCAACGATTCCATTTGCTAGCACCAAAATGTAACCAACAGCCGAAACCCACAAGTCCAAGCTCTCGTTAGAAACCCCGCCATGCGACAAGAACACCAAGGCAACACAATCCACTGCCACACTCAAGCCAACCGCACCCAGACTACCGGCCCCTCCTTCCTTTACAGCCCCAGCCACGCTCCTCGCCACACAACTAATAGCCCTCAAGAGGTTCCTAGACAAGCTCAAAGATACGTCCAACCTCAACGACTCTTCCAAACAAAACTTAAACACCACCCAACACCTATAATCCAAACACGCCTCCCCCTCCCCGTCCCCCGTCCCCACAGCATTGGCTCCCTTCCCAACCGAAACCAACAACGACTGCACCCATTCGCTAACGAACCCCAACAAACGGGGAAGCTTCACCACCTCGTAACTTTCCTCTTCCTCCACGTCACCACCCCCACTAGCCCTCGATTCCACATAGCTAAAAGCCAGCTCCAACTTCCTGCTCAAAGAAACCAACCCAATTAAACACAAAGCCAACCAAACAACACAGACGGGGCAGCAAAAGAGATAAAAATTCTAACTTTTCGAGTTCAATTTCTCGGCTCTGGAGGGAAAGGACAAGGTCGAGGTTGCTCCATGGGTTACCAACTTGGGAGATACTACTCTCCGCATGTGATTCTTCTCCATCTAGTTGCTTCTGTTTCTTGGGTTTATCTGCTAAAATGGAGGTTTCGGCTTCTGGGTTCACGCGCTTCCTCTTTGTCTTGGTGTTCTTCTTCTGGGTTTTGCTCGATTCCTTCCCCATCGCGAGGAAGAACACAACAAAATCACGAAAAGACCGAACAGGCGCGGGTTTAGTGTTTAGGAGAACGGAGGTCCTCCTGGGGTTTAAGGTTTTACTTTCGACGCTATATTCTTTATTGGGCCTAGTTTGGGCTTATGGGCTTTTCTAGGGCTTTTTAGTTTAACAAATGATCCAGAAATCAACCCCGTTAATTCAAATTACAAAGTACAATAAAATTATGATTAAATATAGTTGTATTCGGTTGATTTGAATTTGAAATTTCTGATTCACTGAATTCATCTACACGAGATGATCACCAACAAATATATATATTTGTTTGTGATAGTTTATTGGTTTAAATGTGATTAACAAGACTAAATCGTCAATTCTGTGTCTTTGTCGTCCCAGCAATCACGTGTTTCAGGGACAAAACTGTTGGTAGGGTGGACTGGCTTTCACAGTAAACACATGAAACTGTGTCACTATTTTATTTAGTTGGTTCATATTTTATTCTACGTTTATCCTTTGTCGGGAAACTAACTAAAAAAAAAATATAAAGGGTATTTATGAAAGCAATAATTCAATATTCTTATTGTTGCACGGAGAATGAGAAGTAGAAATCAGACACATTTATAAAAGGAATTGTAAAGAATTTAACTATTTGAACGTATTGAGTGGCTAATAATTGATTCACTCTTATTGTAACTCGAACGGGTATAATCTCTGGAGATTTAAGCGATGTCTCTTTTCGGTGGACCAATGTACCAACCTATCTATAATAATGATTCGATAATAAAAGGGTAACTCACTAACTTGGCCCTTCTTCTATTTACCAAAAGATATTCAAGATTCTCTATTGGACAAAATCCACGTGGATCTCGATGTCCCATTCTCGATTATTCAAAATTATTTGCTTGGGGTGCACTAGAGTAGTGGCAGATTGGATCCGGTGCTGAGGGAAATTTCCCTCAGTATATACTGAGGGAAATATAGGCCATTGGATCAGAATAGTTTTCTAAATATTCTGATCCAATGGCCTACATTAATAAGGGTATTTTAGATTTTTTGACAAAATTACTGTTCATCCACTAATAAAATTACTGTTCATCCACTAATAAAATCACTGTACACTTTCAAATAAAATTACTGTTTATTTCGTTTGGATCCGAAACAAACAACCAATACAGCCAAGATAACCAGCAATGCAGCCAACGAAACCATTAATACAACCAAACAAACCAGTAATGCAACCAATAAAACCAGTAATACAATTAACAAAACCAGTAATACAACTAAGCAAACCACTAATGCAACCAAGCAAACCAGCAATGCAACCAAGCAAACCAGCAATGCAACCAAATAAACCAGTAATACAACTAAATAAACCAGTAATATAACAAAATAAACCAGCAACATAACTAAGCAAACCAGTAATGAAAAGAAGCAAACCAGCAATACAACCAAATAAACCAGTAATACAACAAAAAAAACCAGCAATGCAGCCAACGAAACCATCAATACAACCAAAAAAACTAGTAATGTAACTAAGCAAACCAGTAATGCAACCAATAAAACCACTAATATAACCAACGAAACCAGTAATACAACTAAATAAACCAGTAATATAACAAAATAAACCAGCAATATAACTAAGTAAACCGGTAATGAAAAGAAGCAAACCAGCAATAAAACCAAATAAACC